>QLOZ01002224.1:0-22029 GCA_003314065.1 Lactarius sp. MG50 | reverse complement strand
AGAATCCGCATTTATATTCCGCAGCGTATAACGAAGATACAGACGCGGTCTACGTAGTCCTACGTACGTACTTATGATCAGGTAGTTAAAGGTAAAATGAGATGAGTCAGTGCTAGCTAACTGTGGGCGGGAGTACGGTTAGAGAATATGATTGGAGTCGAGGCGAAAGGGCCTCCATGCGGATCAAAGCATTGGGGTACTACATTACGGGCCCCCTGCGGCGCCTGCTCTCTTTTAGCTGCTCTGAGCTGCTCAAATCGAGCGCGTTTTTCGGGTGACCAGCTGGGATCTGGTAGTAGTGTCGGGTATGATGTAGGTGGGGGACCCTCGCCAGTTGGGGTGTTTACTCCCGGGTTCGGAAATGGTGTTGGTGTGGTTGATGGAACGGGGATGCTTGGGACGCGTTTAGGCGGGGTTTGCTTCCAGCATTTGACAGTGATTACATGCCCGAAGGCATAAAGAGTCCTGAGGCGCAGAAGGGCTTGGGCGCTCGTGCCGTTTGGGTCCTCGAAAGAGACTGATAGGGAGGAGGTGGCGCCTGGCTTGTAGGTAGTAGGGTCCCGGACCCATGAGGGCTTCTGGGTGATGTTGAGGGTGGCGTAGGCTGGGTTCTCAGCAACTAGTGCACGGTGCACCTCGTCGGGCATGTGAGCTCCTCTTGTGTCAGTTGTGCCGGTGGGGACAGCATTGAGGCGGACTTTGGACCACTTGATATTGTGGCGTAGAGAGGGCGGGGTTTGGGGTGCAGACTCGGCGAGGGCTGAGAGAGAGGGCTGCAGGGCCTCAGAGAAGTGAGGGAAGGCGGTGGTGAGCTGTTGGGCCGTTGTATTAGCATTGCCCCATATGACCAGATTCCCCTTGGCAGTCCACCTTGCGGCAGATGCTCGGACCTGGGTGGCGTTAGTGCATTCCAGTGCGGCATTGATAGTGGCACAGATGTCCGAGGGTGCAGGCCTCCGGTTGTCTGGCCAGGTGTAGGCAGCAGCCTCCACCACAACGCTGGGGCGTTGGGGCGTGGCAGCCATTGCTGCATATGAGGAGGTGGGGGCAGGGCCGTTGACAGAAGCTGTCGCAGGCTTGGCTGTCTGGGAGGGGGGGGAAGGCTTTGATTTAAGTTCCTTCCTGACCTCAGTGGTGGCTTTGGCCAGGTTGGCGAGCGTGTTCTCCAGGCTTGTGAGGCGTATCTGGAGTGCAGTAAGTTCTTTGACAGGGGCTGTGTTGGCATTGGTGCCTTTTGGGAGAAAGGACTGGGCGAGAGGGTTGTGTAGGAAGAGGTTCAGGAGGTGGGCAGTTGCCCGTGTGGACTCGTCTGGTTGGGCAAGCTTGGCAGGGTGCATGGACTTGAGGTACGCTAGGCCAAGGCCTAGTATAGACCCCAGGGAGTCATGGTTTGGAGGGAATGCGTTGCGAAGTTGCTCCCCTGGGTAGGGGAGGAATGTAGGGAGAGGGATTGTCTGCGTTGCAGGCATGATGACGGTTAAGGTTCGGGAGCTGGCCTTGACCAGATTGCTTTCGAGATTCGCATCAAAGTCAATGCAAATCTTGAAAGCAATCTGGTCAAGCTCAATCTTGGTGATGTATGACCGCTGTCGCCATGGACGAAATTGTTGTCAATCTTTTGGACCAACCAATGGGTGACTACTCTAATTGAGTCTAATATTATCCTTCTACCTGTGAGTAAGAATCCGTTTCCACAATCTTGACGCTTTGTGACTTCAGTAGATCCTCACTGAAGCTTGAATTCCGACACACGTCAAGTCATTCGACTCAAATCTTTGGTGCTTGGCGAACCTCGCAGCTGCCATTGTCAAACAATTTCGATAGGAAAGATGCGGCTACCCTATCTTCCCTGTTGAAATTGCTTCGACAAAGGCCATCGCAGACCTCAAGGACACGACTAAGGAGGAAAAGTAGGTCACATTCCAACACGTCGATGCCGACGTCCTCGATCTCTTGAAAGTCTCCATTCCCCCCCACCAAATTGTTCCCCTGAATCTCGACCAGCTCCAGTCAATCTGAACGACGTGACGTTATTGTTGCCTATAGACGAACTGTCCGAAGTCTTCTCGGAAACCGTTGCTCCTAAACACATACACGTCATCGTGAAATCGCCAACTATCGGTGAGCAGGAGTGATTTCTTCTTCGCTACGGCAGAGCTGACGAACCGTTTTATCCTTCTCGCCCCCCCACCACTCCCACTGCTGAACGACTCCTTCAGCGCAGCAATCCAAAAGGGCGCCTCCCTCTGCATGTAAACCTCCTCCCACAGATGACGTCGGGACACACCGTGCCCAGTTCCTCAAAGGGACCCCGGCCAAACCACCTCCTGAGGGCGGAACAGCCAAGAAATTTTCGAAGCGACAAGCAAACCCCAATCAAATAATTTATCGCAATCGACCTCTGCACACCTCTGCGACAATACCCGTGACGCTACTTCATCCTATCTTTGGGCAATTTTTAGATGACTGCGAGGATAACAAGTAGGAGAACGCATTAGTCCTAGAGCTCTCGACGGCCATGTCGGATTTCTATCCGAATAAGGATGACTGAGCGCGCCGTATCCAGGAAATATTCGCGAAACACGGCATCCATCTGGCACGGACCAAGATTGAAGGAACGAAGTTTGACGGTGATATCTCCCACAGGGAGTTCCGTTATGCTCTTGCTGAGATAAGAAAGGGAATAAGCAAGCTTGGGCCCACTGGCAGAAGCGAGGAGAGGTGGTGTAGCCCAGGCCCCAGGCCACACTGCGATCAGAGCGGAAATGCGACACCCGCCTACGCTCAATTAGAGATGTCCGGGTTTCCTCCGGCAATTCTACATGCTCTTTCCGTATCTCTCTCGACTTAAAGTTACATACCCTCACCTGTTCTTTTTCACAGGTCCTCTGATTGGGTCATCCTTGTGCTTTCGCTCGTCCATGGGTACGCCGAACTCATCTCATTCACGCAACCGCCCTCAGATATGACAGGGCCCGTTTCCGTGATCGGTCAAAGCAGGGTCGAGCGCGCAGATGCTACTCACCCACCCGGCCATCCTCGAAAAGTACGGTATCCATCCCGATGAATGGTAAGAAGTGGAGGGAAATGGGGACGACGTGCGGAAAGTTCCTAGAGCCCAGAGAGAAAGCACAGGTACGTAAGTTACGACGACTGGATTATGGATATGGCCTACTACTACTATGAAAACCGGACATTGGACATCAGCGTTTTTTCCCAGTTCAGAGTGTTTCACGCTGACCATTGATCGGAGAGTCGTGATCTTCACCAGAGGACCATTCGAGACAAACTTGAAGATAGCTCCAATAGACCCCAGATGTGCCATGAGAAAAGGGTCATTTTCCACGAGCTTCCTCGTCTAGAATGAAATCGAATCGGATATCGCTCTTCAAAACTTCCTCGCGACCAGCCTGCCACCTCGTGGACTCTGGATCTCCCCGTCCCGTCGAGGTTCTCGTGCCAGGACGGGCGTGCCAGTTGGCGCCGTGCCGTTGTTACGCTTGGACTTGGTGCTTGCGCTTCTTCGCATGGCTGTGTGGTGAAATGTCGCATGCCTACTCCCTCGCCGATAGGTGGTACGCATCGCCAGCCGCCAGGAAAGACGAGCCTGCGGCGGACGCGGGCAGTCACGTGCAACCCGTTCCCAAGGAGCACGAGCGAAAGAGTAAAACACATCCTTCGTGGGCCAAAAGGACATCTTTATTGGCTTTCGTCTAAGTACCTTAATTCTACGTTTGCTCACGGAGCGCCATGCTATGATACTATGCTAGTGCCATGTCCGACTGTGTGGCCCGGAGATGACGCGGTTGGGAGAGCTTTCCCAACAAGTCTGCCCTCACTCCCGAGGGTTCAGTAAGTCATTCAGAGCACGGAGGATACGTCCCGGGCGGTGGCGGGGAAGTCGAGCTGGGGAAAAGAAAGAAAACACTGAAGTCTATGTGCGGCTATCAGCAAGCGCTGTAGATGATGGTGCGAGTGTCGTCCCAAGTGAAGAGAAGACAGAGGGAAAGGAAGTGGCGAGGGAAGAGGCTTTAGAGATAAGACGCTGTGCTCGGGTTAGCTTAGGCAGCTTCGGAAATGGCTGAGAGGCTTTCTGATATCACGCTGAGAGGCTTTCTGATATCACGCTGAGTGCTTTAGAAGAGAGAAACGCAAGGAAATGATTATGATTATGAGGCCAGGATACAAGGTATATATACGAGAGGTGAGACAATAGAGGGGAGAAAAGCGATAGGGAAAGGCACAAGTAAAAGCTCAGAAATGTGGGAACGGGGATTGGTGGTGAGCTTTGCGAGTTGTAACAAAGCGGTGTGGGAGGTGTGCAGTTGCGAGGTGTCGAGAGGCTGAGTATGGAAGTGGTGCGAAGAGGTGTAAAAGCGTGCGAAAGTGTGGCTTTCGTGCACAGGCCAGGAGCGATCCTTACAGCGCTACAGACCATCCCGAGATTGACCCCTTACGTCCCGTCACCGTCCGAAAAGTGTACGATTGACCATTTTCTGTCCTCCGCGTTCGAATTTTGCATCTCTTGACTCAAGTCAACGATGAACGCAACATAGTCAAGAATATCCGACTGTTGTCCTCCGTCTGAGGGGAAATGGATCCGGGCGCCACAGGATAAAGGATAGCCTTGCTAGTCTCAGGGCAAACGCATAGCATAGGTTTGAAAGGCGTAAACCAACAAGCCCCTCCACAAGCATTCGACGTTTGAACCTTTCTACGGGGAGACAGCATGCAGTCGGCGTTTGGACATTCATCCAACACATACGATGCGTTGGATGAATGCCCGAACGCCGACAACGAGCTTGTCCAGGGTATTTGAGCTTGTTATTTAAGCATTCTCTAAGTACGCCGTCGATGGCAAATCGCGAACATGACCGTGTGCAGATAGGAATCGGAAAGAAACAGGAAATAGGAGTTGGACCGATCGCAGAGCCGAATAAGAAGGGAGGAGAGCAACCCGCACATCAGTAATTATGCAAATTAGTTTCCGGCGGTTGTTCAACCCAGGCAACCACTAAAAACCGGCAAAAACCGGCGGAAACGGGCAAAAACCTGGAAACCTTGACACTTGGGAAAGTTAAGTCCCATTCTCTGGAAACCTCTTGAGGGACAAGGTACGGGAAACCGGGAAGTAGTTGAGATCCTATTATGTACTATAGGCGGAGCGCCTAGGTTTCCTGGTTACCCGGTTCCCGAGTTACCGGAAACCCGGAAACAAGCGAAAACAAGCTAAAACCCGGAATCTATTTTGACATAATGCTGATGCTTGAGATTGATAAGAACGTCGAATTGGATCAGCACAACGGCCTGTGGACTTACACCATCGGCCAAGGCGCAAAGCTACCAGGCCTAGCCAAAAAACTGTTCGTCGCCGCCAAGGACCGTCAAAAAAAATGCGATCTACGTCGCGCCACCAGAGTCAGTTCCCCCTTGCTCGGCTCGCTCTTGCACTACTTCAACACTACTTTCAGACATTTGACAATACGCGTTTTTTTTTTCTTTTATTTTTTTCTTTTGGTGTACTCGCAGCCATCGTTGTTCACTTCAACTGTCATCTCGAACAAATTTTCGTGGATATGGAGCGACGCGCCCCCATCCGCTGCGTTTTTGCGCGACGGCTTTCGCGCCAGCGTACAGATCCACCATCGCATGGCCGCAGTCCCCGTTACGGTGGGCCATCACTGGACTAGCAACGCTGTGCAAATAACGTTTGATGAGCCGCACAAAGCCGTCGCTCGGGGCCAGGGTCGTGGTTCTCTATGATGGCGATCATTGCCTGGGTTGTGGGACAATCGACGAAACTACAACGGTCTTTTAATTGACGTACTCTTACTGTACGGGCTGCCAATACTACGCAATAAGGGCTTACGTTCTCAATATTGCATCAGCATTTATGCCATGCGAATTGGTTGTGCCATGCCACGTCCCCATACCATCCAATCAGGCATCCCTTCTCATCAATCACCGACCCATTTCCTGCATTCAAGTACGCTCAACATGTGTCTCTCGAAACATCTGGCTAACAGACATGCAAAGTGAGTAAGCCACACACTCTCACACCAAAAAAAGGTCAGCGACTGACACGGCGCAGAAATCAGCGTCGGGCTGACCTTGTTTGGGGTTCTCTTCATGATGCTCGGCGTCACGCTCTTTGACGGTGCCCTCCTCGCCCTCACGTAAACCCTACCTTAACTCTCTCCAAATTCCCCCAGCTTGGGGGCTGTTTTGTTTGTTACCACTGAGTCGGCGCTGACTGACCACACGACTTTTTCGGCGACGCAAGCAGATCCTCTTTCTCGGAGGACTCTTTCTTCCTCATCATTGACCCACAAAAGACGTTTTATTTTTTCGCGCGGAAGAACAAGCTATGCGGGACTACCTGCTTCCTCGGCGGGATCGTCCTCGTGTTTCTTAAGTGGCCAACTATCGGCGTGTTGATGTTTCTCCCTTACTCCCAGGGACTTTTCCCTCACTTTCCTCCGCCAATTACCGTTCATCGGCTCATTCTTGAATCTACCTTACATCCGCCCTGTATGCTACGATCCCTCACTTTTACCTTTCGTCATCTCGTGCCCACACCACCGCCACGCACCCCAGTTCCTGGACCGCTTAGCAGGTTCACGTACCTTTGTAGTGTAGCTGATACCACATCTACACGCAGGCGCTCTGCCTTGCCAGATCATACAGCCGCGGTGGTAGTGTGTCCTTTCATGGTTCTATTGGACATCAGAAATGGCTATCATACATGCAGAACTCCGCATAAGTTTGTAACCCCTTCTGAGACACTATCACGCCTTCTCCACCGACAGACGTTCCTTGTCCTTCTCGTACATCTCAACTACATTCTCGGTCCATGAGGCCGCAGTCATCTCGTCCCGCGTTGTGCCATGATTGCGGATATGGAACCCTGACTTGGCTGCCTCGTTGACGAGGCCCCTGTGTCGAGGGCTAGCAATTTAGAGCCATTTAGGGAAACGCTTATGAGCAGGGAAAACATACACGGCGTAGGTTGTCATGGCGGTGAACCCGGCGAGCGGGACCAGGTAGGAGTGCCTCGTATATGACTCGTCTGCCAGCGCACCCTGCGCAGGCGGGAACCACGCGCCGCCTCCGACACCCTAGGTAGCACTTTCAGCATCTTACCTGAGAGAGAAGGTTAACGCTCCGCAGCGGCCGATTCATGGTTTTCCTCCTTTGCCCCATGCGCTAACAACACTTGTACGAGAGAGTAGTGTCTTTCTTGCCACGCCAATTGGAATGGAGTCCAACTGTCCCTGCCCAGGGCGTTCACATCTGCGCCACCCTCGAGAAGGACCTGAACGACTTCCATACATCCAGATCGTGATGCCACATGCAATGGAGTCCAGCTGTCCCTGTCCCGGGCGTCCACATCTGCGCCACGCTCAAGAAGGGCCTGAACAACTTCTACATGTCCTTGCGACGCCAAATGCAATGGAGTCCAGCTGTACTTGTTCTGGGCACTCGGATTTGTGCCACGCTCAAGAAGGACCTGAACAACTTCCACATGTCCAAATTGTGATGCCAAATGCAATGGAGTCCAGCTGTCCTTGTTCTGGGTACTTGCATCTGCGCCACACCCGAGAAGGACCTGAACAGCTTCCACATGTCCAAATCGCGACGCCAGATGCAGTGGTGTCCAACTGTCATTGATCCAGGCACTCGGATCTGCGCCACATTCGAGAAGGACCTGAACAACTTCCGCATGTCCAAGTCGCGATGCCAAATGCAATGGAGCCGAGCCATACTTGTCCTGGGCACTCAGATCTGTGTCACGCTCGAGAAGGACCTGAACAACTTCCACATGTCCAAATCGCGATGCCAAATGCAATGGAGTAGAGTTGTACTTGTTCTGGGCACTGGCATCTGCACCATGCTCGAGAAGGACCTGAACGACTTTTACATGTCCAGATCGTGACGCCAGATGCAATGGAGTCGATCTGTACTTGTTCTGGGCATTCACATCTGCACCACGCTTGAGAAGGACCTGAACAACTTCCACTTGTCCAAATTGCGACGTGAAATGCAATGAAGTCCAGCTGTCTTTGTTCTGGACACTCGGATCTGCACCACGCTCGAGGAGGACCTGGATAACTTCCGCATGTCCTTTTTGCGACGCGAAATGCAATGGGGTCCAGCACTCGTTGTCCTGGGCACTTGGATCTGCACCACGCTCGAGAAGGACCTGAACAACTTCCACATGTCCTCCTTGCGATGCCAAATGCAATGGAGTACAGCTGTACTTGTTCTGGGCACTTGGATCTGCGCCACACTCGAGAAGGACCCGAGAAACTTCTACATGTCCAAGTTGCGATGCCAAATGCAATGGAGTACAACTGTCATTGTTCTGGGCACTTGGATCTGTGCCACGCTCGAGAAAGACCTGAACAACTTCCACATGTCCAATTTGCGACGCCAAATGTAATGGAGTCCTGCTGTTGTTGTCCCGGGCACTCGGATCTGCGCCACGCTCGAGAAGGACCCGAACAACTTCCACATGTCCTGATTGCGATGCCAAATGCGATGGAGTCCTGCTGTGGTTGTCGAGGGCACTCGGATCTGCGCCACGCTCGAGAAGGACCCGAACAACTTCCACATGTCCAGATTGCGACGCGAAATGCAATGGAGTCCTGCTGTCGTGGTCACGGGCATTCGCATCTGCGCCGTGCTGAAGTAAAATTCGTGTAACGTCGAGATGTCTATTTTCGACGGCAGTGAATAATGGAGTCTTGTCATCGTAGGTGCTTCGATCATTCAGGTCTTGCAAGCGTTCGACCACCAGGAACTCCACAACTTCACATAGGCCTAATCGTGCCGCATATTGTAAGGGAGTTTCCTTGCTTTGTGACACCCGGAACCCGTACCTCTCCTGATAATATATCGGGGACCAGACTGAAAAATGTGGCTTCCTCGGGTCAAAGAGAATTTTCGTGTCTAGCGATACATTCTCGAATTGTGTATGGTCCACCCAGTGCACTGCAGCATACTTCGCGAGAGGAAACATCTCGAGGTTATGCATGCTGTTTTTTTCGTCTAGGTGTACCAGGGCGCCGAGACAGGCTTGGGCAACGATCGTATGAGCAGGTGTAAGAGAGATATGGTAACGGGAAAGAGGTTGTGTTCGCGTGGCAAGGCGGCCCGACATTAGGAATTCCTTCACAGAGAGATGGGAAAATTGAACAACACGGGAGCCCTCAACGACGACGACCAAGCTTGAACATGTAGAGAGGACAGTCTCTTTTGGGTCGTTTGGACGCCAATCCTCCATCAACCTAGGAACTGGTCCTGCGTCGAAATCGAAAGCGAGAACCTCTGCAAGTTCCTCGACATGAAGCGGACGGGAAGCAACCATAATGAATTGGAAGAAAACGTAGGCGTCTTCCCAGATAGCCTCGCTTATATCTTGTAAGGTCCGCTCATACGTCCCATCGAGGGTCCCCGGTAAGCCATTCAGGGCATGCCGGATACGTCTCGGAGGGCAACGACGGAGGAAGTCGAATTGACAGAACACCCATCTGAACCTGTGGAGTGCAATTATAAGCGAGTGCCATGAAGAAAACCAATATTAACGCCTTACATCCCCTGACCTCGTTCCGAGAGCGTGCAGATGACTAATTCCTTGTCTTCCGCTTTCCATCTCTGCATCTCTGGATCCGAGTTAACCACGGATGTGACATAGTTGAGAATTTCCTGTTTTTGTCCTCCCTCATCGTGAAGGGAGAGGGAATGGAACTTCAAAGAATCGAGGACAGTTTCGATGTCGGCCTCAAGGCGGCTAGTGATGCATATATGTAGATTGGGAAGTTGTAACCCGACAAGCTCCTCCACAAGCATTAGGACCTTTCGACGGGGTGACGGGGTGCCGGTGGCGTTGGGGCATTCGTCTAATGCATCTATAATAATATAGATCGGGGCTTGGCCGGGGCATTTGAGTAGTTCCTTTAGACATTGTGCAAGTGAACTGTCGCTGGGATCTTGCGAACCACGACAGTGAGCAGAGTAGGAATCGGAAAGAATCTTGTAATAGGAGTCGGACTGATGACAGAGCTGGACGAGGAGGGATGAAAGTAACCCTCGACGGTCCTGCTTTTTGTTGTCTCTGAAGTCGCAATAAAAAAATGCCAGTGAGGCTAATCCAGACTTGCGCATGTTGTTGATGTCTTCTATGATTGTAGAACTTGCAGATAACATGAATCCCTGCGATGGAAGATCTCCGAACGTAACGTACCAAAGGATGCTCTTCCCGGCGCCCGCTACGAGATAGAGGCCATCAGTCTCAGTATGAATGCGTAACGGGGTGGGGCACAGACGTATCCCATGAATCCACAAAAGAGAGCCGGACGATTTCCATTCAGTGAAAGTGCCGCCTTGGACGAACCACGTCGCGGACCTCCTATGAAAAGTTTCGCGTGCGATGTTGTGATTTTCCCACGGATCTGGAGGGGAGAGCCAATTTCGGACATTATCTTGCATCTCGTCCCCTGTGAGGTCGCTTCAGTGCCCTAGCCAGCGATGCGAGAATTAACAAAAACGTACGTTTGGTCTTGTTCGCGTCGCTTGTCATCTGCTGTACCATCTCTGCTATACAGTCAGAAATAGCGCTTCACTTCTTCACCATTCAGATATACCTAGAACTTCCCAGACACTCTCAATCGACCCCTTTCCGTCTAAGGGGACAGACATTGTGCATGAAGCGTGTCATGAGCCGAGTGGTATTTACTCACCATCCATGACTACATTCATATTCTGGACAAGACCATAGACCACCTCGAGGATCTGCACTGCGGTAGCCCGAGCCTCGTCCTGGGTAAGCCTATCTAGCCTCTTCAATGCCGCCTCAACCTCATTCTCTCCTAAAAGTTTCATCCCGAATTTTTCTGCGTCGTGTTCAGTCATGTTACAAATCGGCAAGGATCGACTCACTCAGTCGTCCCTGCTTGATCTGCTTTGTAGCCAGAGCAAGGGTAGAGAGCAGTTCGACGATGATCTTCACGACAATCTCTGTCATGACCATTGTAGGAGGAATTTTTGTATAGATATCAAGGCGTTGGACGAAATTTCCGAGGGACTCGAACAGGTCGAGGAGCGCATCGTAACTCGCAATCACGTCCTTGACAGTCTGAGACACTTAGATGTCACAAGAACACCCGCTTAGGAATGAGGTCACATACGGCGAGGAGGATACCAATAGCAGCAAATATTATTTTCACAGGTGGGAACGGCTATAGAATGACCGTCAAGTACCAGGAATACAGAACACATCAGCGCTTTCACACGTACTATTGAAGCGATGCCGTGTCCAACTTGAACAGCCCCACTCACAGGGGTGAAAGTGGTATGAAAGATGTGGACCACACGTTTGATCGATTTCATGATCTTGCCATGACGGTCTTGTCCTAGGAATTCACGGAAGGTCTGTGCTCGCTCTTCGAGAAGGGCAGCGACGGACTCGACAGAACCGCATGTTCTGAGTCCGATGGCGAGTTGATCTTCGACGAGGCTTTTCCCCACCTGGTTTTTGTACTTCTCGATGGCATCCCCCAAAAGTGACTGTAAAACAGAAATTTGAGAAGGGGAACTCATATCACGAGTCGAAGGAATATGGTCGGAAAGTGGGGAATCGGTCGGCTGTGAGGACATGAAAGCTGGATACGTAGAGGGTTATGGTTGTAGCGGTTTAGAGTGAGGGCAGGTGCACTGCCTCGTGTATCGATATGCCAAATACAACAATTGAGCGGGCGTAGACAACTTTCCCATGTGGGTGTATGATAGACGCTAAGTGGGCACTCATTCTGCCGTTATTGTAGGGACCGCTACGCCAGGGAATTGCCTGCCAGTGGCCGGGATTTTGATATTTGGTCACGAGTCTAGACCTAACCTACCAGTCACCGTGCTCTCAGGCTGCCGACCAACCATTCCCACACCCCCACTACTGTACACCCAATAATATACCCATCACCCTCTGCACCACACTCAGGCCTATCGCTATCTATGCCAACGCCACGTCGCATTCGATGTCCCCTGGATATTGATCACGCCCGCGGCCATCCTCGAAAGGCACAACATCCTGACTTCTGTGCCCGTTGTCCTGCACCGCTCCGCTGCTATCTCTCTATGGACAGTGGGGCCCACTCTAGTGAGCTTGCACGATAAGCGAGCGACACGAGCTGACCACCCTCGTGGGCAGATTCATGCTCATACCCCATACTCGGCTTTCCCTTCCCCGGCCCCCTCGCCGACAGGCCACATGGAGGATGGACAGGATCTCGCGCTTGTGCATCATACCGGCTGGCGCGATGTCCCACCTGCACATGGACGTTGTTGTGAGCCCGCTCGGGCATCACTTGGACACCCTCTGCGTCGTACTACAGTACGTGCTGGGCCACCTGCAGTAGGAACGGTGCACGGACCGTGGGCGGGTGCTACACGGCATAGGGCGCCCGCGGCGACGATGGTCGGCGCGTACGCAGTCGTGGAGGCGATCATGACGGTCCATTTTGACGACAGGCAGGATGCGGCGGTAGTGCCGTTTGAGAATTGAGAGCAGCATGTTCTCGGATAACTTGTTGCTGACGGCGTGGTTCTGTAGGGAAAGGCGATGCAGGGAGAGGCGGATGCAAAGGAAAGCCGCCTCGTGCAGTACGATCAATGGAAGAAGATAGATGCCCAGGCGATGTGGCGTGGAGCGGACATGGCCTGGTGGTTTGAGGGTGAAAGATCCATTAATCGTTGAGTGCCTTGTTTTGCCTCTCTTTCGTGAGGTGTCACCCTCGCGCAAAAGCGGAGTTTCATACCCGAGCCCTGTCATACCGTGAAGAGAGCGGAGAATGAAAATGGCGTTGCCGGCTCTGCCAGCGTGATGTGACGTCCGTGACTCACGATTGATAGGTCGTCACGGTGCAATGGTGAGTCATAGTATCGGACATGGTCCGACCCAGGGTCGTAAGAGCAATCCTACGCGTTACATAATAAATATATCTTATCTTATCTTATCTCAGTCGGTCTGCTCGGGCACCTAGATACCTTTTACCAATGCTGTTAGATTCAAGCTTTACGATTGAGCAACTGTGAGAGGGTGCATGCGGGTATTTGACGAGTACCGTAGAGTTGATGATTGATGTGCTATAAAATACGCAATCAAGCTTTGTCTGAGGTTACGGACATCCAGGTTACTGAGGAATTTTAAGGGCGATCCTCATCGTCGTCATCATCACATGATTCGGTGAACCTGGCATTCTACACCACTGGTCCACCACCTAATACAACTACACGAAATAAATTCACGCTTGTTCCAAGGCCAAAATCTATTTCTTTCGTCTACGAGGGGTCACACTGCAGTATACAGTTATGGGTCTATTCTTGAAAATGAACACGTCCAACCCCACGCGAAACGCTTACCATCAACTTTTCTACTCTGATACCCAGTCGACTCGTTGCTCCCGAAGCCTGACGAATTGTGGACGAGCTTGGCGTGTGTTTTCCGATCATCTGGGCGACGACGGGGTGAGCTTGTATCCGAGCTTGATAATGGGCTTTCTACGATGCGAAACCCCACGAAGGTTGATATCCTTGCGCTAGGAACATTAGAATTGCCATGGGAGATAACCCGAGCTCAGATACTCTGATGCCATGCATTGTATGTCTAGGCCAGTTCAGAAATCCTGAGACACTGAAATTCATGTACTCGTACCTGGTATCGCCCGCGGCCCACCAGCTTCGCCAGGATGACCAAATAGTCCGTAGACGTCTCCTCCCGCATGAGCATTGCTCCTATCATCAGTCCGGGAAGCTGACACACACGAATTTTGTCGTCAATGACACGGTCAAGCAGGATTCCACACTGGCAACCGGACGCGGTGACGGAGAAGATGATTGCCGCATCATTTCTAAAGGAATGAGCTGAAAGCCAAGAGAAGGACAAGGAACGCGTGTTGGCGAAGGCATGGCGTCATCTCTGAGGAAGCGTGGCATAAAGATTAAAGTCAACTAACTTGCAACGAACCGACAAATGCAACTGTGCAGTCCGGCAGGCCAAAGTGGCAGCATATAAGCGGAGTGTCGGTCATACTACAGACCTAGGCGAGCCTGCTAAATGGCCCACAAACTGGAGCGTAGGGCGGTAATGTGGCCTGGGTACAATATGGGGGAGCGCGGCGTACAGGCCGGATGTGTGACAGACTCGTGGATCGGCCTAGGAACGGCAATTGGCGGAAGAAAGCGAGGACGACGGGGATAGGCTCTGTGAAGTGAGGAAATTTGGTGACAACGACGGCATACACGGGTACGTACCCGAAAAGATTGCGAAAACCTCACATTCCGACCAACACGCTGTTGGAATATGGGCTCAGTCTTCGAGAGAAAGACTGTATATTGTTGGACCGGCCCGGAGTTGGGGACCGGGACAGCGCGGTTATCCGCATGGTACTACCGCTTCGTAATCTTAGATTAGATAAGTCCGTATGTATTGATCAAAGGACACTGAAAACTTTCACATTCTCCATTTGTTCCCTATGACTCATTGCTTCATATTAGTTCATATAACACTCATTTACTCTCTGATACAAGTCCGAAGCTTTTCGGCTGATCCTATGTTTGTTGTTATGTATTTAAGGACTCTTTTTGTGCCCTATCACTTCAGTTTTCTGACCAATAACTGAAGTTGTCACTACTGTATTAGGTAGCATACTTAGTATAGCTGCATAACAACATATATTTAATGTATCTACCTGTTGAGATATGGGCTAGGTAGGTACTGTTACGCCTGAGTGCTGGGCATATCATGTCAATCGGTCACTGAGTCAAAGTCAGACTCAGACATGGCAAGTCTCGGATTTGAGACTGGGCACAGTGGCGGTCCCCTTAGGCATGTAACCCAATGGTAAAGATTTGCAAGAGGGATTCAAAGTCAGGCAATCAACCTGAGGATCTGAGGGTTCACAAGATGAGAGGAAAGGCTGGTTAGCCACTGCAGGCCAGAGCGGAGCTCAGTATTGGTACAAAGAGAACAAGCCTAGAGATACAGCATCCATCTAGGCTACCTTATATGGTTATGGGATCGTGAGGTCACATGAGTCAGTATCATAACAGAGTCTGGGGTTCAAAACGGCCAAGGGGTAGAAAGGAAAGGTAGTGGGTAGCATAATGTGGCCAGAAGTGTAACACTGCCCCTCCATCAGGTCTGAAGACATCCCAGCTTCACCAGGCATCTGTCATGATTGTGTCCTCGTCAATGCTGGAGTCAAATAAGGTCAACAGCAAGGGGGTGCATCAGCCAATGCACAAAATGCTTGTGAACTTGTAGCCACTTTTCACCACTTTTCACTGCTTTTCAGCTTGTCAACAAGTTCACAAGTCAGCACAAGACAGAAAGTACCAGAAAGCTGACAAGCTGACAAGCAGTATTAAATTAAGTAATCAAACTTCAGGTATCCCACGCTCACCCAGGTACCTGTACCTGGACAGGACAGGTACTCCTGCAGTATCCCACACTCCCTCCCAGCGCCAGTGCCCAGGCACCCGCACACATCTGCTGTTCCCACACACATCCAATATTCCCACATGCCCCACCATTCCCGTGTGCCATTCCGGTGCACGTCTGTTGTTCCAGCTTGCTCGCAGTCCATTTACAGCTCACAAATATATTGTTCATAGTACTAATTATCTAACTAATTATCTAAATAAAAAGACTAATCCCAGCTCACTTCACCGCCAACAGACATGATGCACTGATACATGTCAGTGTGGTGCCTGCCTGTCAGGGGGAGAACTGTCAGCACATGTGTTGGGCAGAATACAGGTCGGTGTGTGGGGGTGTCACCCACTGCACCTGCCATTGGGGGGAGAGTTGTGCATGTTAGGGCCAGGCAGTTGAATATGAATCGATGTGCCAGGGCATTGCCCACTGCGCTTACCCATCACTGGTGCACGTTGGGGCCAGGCAGTTGAATATGCACCAGCGTGCACCTGCTGCGCCTGCTTGTTGCAGGGAGGGCTGCCAGTGTGTTGATGGTCAGGCACTCGAATATGCACAAGCGACCCATTGGGGGAGAGCCACCAGCATGCGCATTGGGGCTGGGTAGCAGAATACGGGTTGGCACGCAGGGGCATTGCCCACTGCGCCTGGTTGTCAGTGTTACAATTTCACTCCTTATGTCTACCCTTTTCCTTCTTCTCGCCTTGTGACTGCTTCGAACCCTCGACTCGCTTACGCTACAGACTCATGTGACCAGACTCAGCATCTCACTCTCGCGACTCACTATCTATATAAGGCCGCCTAGAGTAGCTTGTATCCCCTAAGCTTGTTCTCTTTGTACCAATACTGAGCTCTGCTCTGGCCCACAGCGGCTAACCGGCTTTCCTCTCATCTTGTACATCCTCAGATCCTCAGGCCGATTGCCTGACTTTGAATCCCCCTTGTGAACCCCTGTCACTGGGTTGCATGCCTAAGGGGACTGCCACTGTGTCTAGTCTTGGGTCTGAGACTCACAGTGTCTGAGTCGAGACTTGACTCAGCGACTGACCGATACGATACACCCAGGACTCAGGCGTAACATTAGAACAAGCTTCCCGAACCCCTGAATGACTGACACTATAGGGCAAACTTGAAGACCCTAGAGACATCGATACACCTCACACTGATCGCCTAATCGCGAGAGATCCGACTGACCGAAAATCACGTGATTACCATCGATCGAAAGATACGAACCACCCGATCCCAGATCTGAGAGCGCTTATTAATCGCTCCACGATAATGACTGATACGCCGAGGTGGACAACGGGATCACTCCCTGCCACAAAGATACCGACATGCAAGCCCCACCAGGGTATGGACCCCCTGGACTGAATCCACCGAATGCACCCCAAAATGTTCCCCCAGTGCCCCAACCGCAAGATTACGATCTGCGATTGGAGGGCCGAGAACCGTCCATCTTTGATGGCAATCGCACCACCACCGATTCATTTATCCACAAACTAAAGCTCTACCAGTACCTGAACAGAGAGCACCCAATCATGACGAACGAAGCAACCAAGGTCGCACACGCCCTAACCTACATACAGGGCCCCACTATGATAGAATGGAGACGAACCCAAGAAGAATGGCTGATAGCCAACCCCGACCCTGAGTGGGACAACTTCGAAAACCAGTTCATACAGGACTGGTTTGACACCAACGAGCCTTATCACGCAGCAGCGCAACTCAACAACCTCACCATGACCCATGACGACATCGATGAGTACATCACACGGTTCGCAGAACTCGCCCACAAAGCACTATACCAAGAAGATGACCCAGCAGTACTCGAAAAGTTCAAAAGGGGACTAACCCTGCAACTTCTCGAGGCCTGCACAAATTATGACAAACTGAAGACATGGGATGCATGGAAATTGTCCAGCCGATGCCGCCAGGCCATTATCACGGCTCTCAAACCACACAAACAAGCACGGTGGGAAGAGAGACATCCCCATGTCCCATCACCCCCCATCAACACCCCAGCGCTCACGCACACAGTGACGCCAGAGCCAGAATTGATGCAAATCAACCACATTGCAACTAACAAAGATCAACATTGCACACAGGGAAGATGTTTCCTGTGTAATGAACATGGGCATATACAACGAAACTGCCCAGAGAAAATCGCAGAGATTCCCGTGCACCTCGCAGCCTCCCATTCCAGGAGTAAATCCAGGAAAGATGAGGCGACGTGAGCAGAGCTCCTTGCATACATCAGGGGACTCAATGACGAAGACCATCATGCTGTTATGATCTCCTTTGCAGACTGCCCGAGCCGTGGACTCCCATACGCGAACCACTTACGATACTATGCTTACCCTCTTGCTCCGAGACTCCGAGAGTGCTTACTGTACGTGCTTACTGACTGATGACTGATTAGCTTGGCTCATGACTCGTGCTGCCTGATCTGAGGATCAGGCCGCTACTATACTTAGAACCTGACTCGCTCTGACTCGTTCCGGCACTATATTTAGTACAGAATGTTCTTGGACATTCTACTACCTTCGTTATGACTCAGTAGTAGGTGACATGTGATTCCCTGTAGGACTCCTATATAAGGAGTCCACCTTATGCAGAGTCAAGCCCTAAGCTTGACTTAGTTTCGCAATCGAGACCTGACCTTGCTTTAACCCTTGCCCCTACCTTGTCTTGCGCCTTGAGCTCTGCTATCTCAAGTCGCGCTCCCTTGTCCTTGTCACTGCCCTCCTTGTCGTCAGGCACTCTAGCTTTACTCCCACGCCCCTCTAAGTTGGCTGTAACGACTTAGTTCAGATTGCCTTGCGTCACATGCCTCATGTGACTCCGCAATACTCCGAAGGTCTTAGCTTATCTCATCGTGTCATTGAGGCCGCCGTAAGTGCCTTGCTCAGGATCTCGTGCTCATCTCTTCGCACGTGATCACTCCTTGTCTAGCCTTTAGGCTTAGTCGCACAAGTCGTGCCAGAAGGCCCCTCGAGCCTTAACATAAGTCAAGCTTCGCTTACCGTTTGTGCATGGTGTGCCACCACAGACGCTCTAGCCTAAAGGAAGAATACCCACTGCCCCCAAACCTCAGGACATTCAAAGTCCTCGCCTCGCCAGACGCCTTTGCATTTATCCCAGGAGCCCAGAAGCACGAAACCCATCAGGAGCGCCACGCTAGCCTTCACTCGTACTTCTGCGCCAGCCAGTACTGCCCGTACCACAACTCCGAGTAAACCCTGGAGGACGATCGCCATCGCCTATACACCGAGTACCTCCAGCGCCGAGAAGTCCTTTACCAGCAAAAGGCAAACCTAGATCACTGGGCACAGTCCTTAGACGCCGCCATCGCCGCACACAATTGGGTGTGCCAAGTCACCTGCCAAGCAACCAGAAATACGAGTCACTTAGGACTCGAGATCGAGCAAACCGTATACAACTACCTCTACATTGAGTGGTGCGAACGCTCCGACCAACTCGAAGCCGCCTATCAACTTCTAGAACTTTGCCTCCCACCCTGGAGCGACATCGGTACCCCACCACCCGAGAAATAAACACCGAGAACCTAGACGCAGCTATCCAGCTCGTAACCCAGCAATACATCCAAGCCAAGGAGGACGCCAGACTACACGCCCTCGACTGCCCCGAGACTTGCCGCAAACGACCTAACCACACTCACAGGGTCATCACCGCCCTGCTAAATCAGATCCAGGAGATCGCTGTGGAACTTGATCTCATCCTCATCGCCTTCTTTGAGGCCACAGGATTTCCCCTAGAGCGATGCTGTCACCCTGGAAGAAATCAGACTAGACCTTAGCACAAGCACCCGAGTCCAAGTTACCACCAGGGAGGTCGCCGACCTACCAAGTTATATCACCAGAGATGCCTATTGGCAAAGAAACTGAGAAAACACTAGGTGGTGCTACCACATCCAAGTACCCACCGCATCAGGAATCCAGGAAAGACCAATCGAGTACATCAACGACGATTGGTACTTCATTGCCCATGAAGGCAGCACTTACTACACCCACCAGAGTGCCATCGTAGAAAAGGAATACGCCGACAAGACAGGACTCGGCCACAGCTCCTTTAAGCCAGAATCACTGGAGCCGATCGAAGTCGATCAGCCCAGCACAGTCTCGCCATCCTTCCACAGTGCAGATGAAGGAGACGAACCCACACCAGTCCCACACACCATCTCGCCCCTAGAAGAGTTCCTCGCCACAGGACTCCAAGAAGTCGCCACCCTCCAGGGAGCGCACCCACTGCAGCCAGAAACCCAGGAGACCCCACAGCTCCTCCAGATAGCCCACGCCACTGCTCAGCCAACAGCGCCGCCGCCGATACTCCAGCAACCCCAGTTACTGCCTGTACCTGCCCCCGCTATGGCAGCACCAGCCCCAGCACCCCAAGCCAACCAGGAACTCAAAGGAGGAAACAAGCCCACAATCTTTGAAGGAGATCGAAGCAAAAGCGACAAGTTCCTCAGAGAGTTCCAACTCTACCACATCCTCAATAGCCAGTCCGAGAATGTCACTATCCCATTCAACAGAGTCACCCTGGCTCTGTCATTTATAAAGGGGCCCCGCGTCGATGATTGGAACGACGCTCAGGAGCGCGCCCTCACAGAGAAAACCACCAGAAACGTCAACCCCATAGCCAGGAACGATGAAGTCCTGTGGACGGAATTCGAGACCGCCTTCACCAACGCATTCACAGACACAGCCAAGGCCCAAGACATGTACAAGAAACTCCTAGACCTCAGGATGCAGGGGAATGACATTGACGGTTTCATAGCCTCCTTCGACCACTATGTCCTTGGCGCAGGATGGTCCCCAACTGACAGGGGGACCCTAGACCTATTCAAGAAAGGACTGAGACGCAGCATCGCCATGAAGGTCCTCAGTCGAGACATCATACCCACGACCCTGGACGACTGGAAGGCCGCTGTGCGTAAAGAAGTCCTCAGACAGGCCCAGATTGATGCCGAACTCGGGCCATCCCCAGCCCTCCAGACATGGACTCAAGGCCCCCGCCCCGTGGCCAGAACACCGGCCGCCGCAGCCACCAGGCCCAGTAAAAATAACATGCCAGTCCCAATGGACGTAGATGCGGCCAAAACCAAAAGATGGCTGACCGAAGCAGAAAGGAGGAAGCTCTTCGCAGAAAACAAGTGCTACTACTGCAAGGAGGTCGGGCACCGCGCCTTTAAATGCCCAAAGAAGCCACAGAGATGCCCCACACCCCGCACCAGGGTAGCCGAAGCAGAAAGTGAAGTCGCACCATCCATTGCACTGGAAGATAGTGCTAGCCAAACCGTGCCCTCAGACCTCATGTCTCAGCTACGTTCCATGAACGCCACTGACCGCACCGCTATGTTTGATCAGATCATAGAAGAGGATCTGGATTTTTAAAGCAGCTTGATCCGTCAGCCTGGAATCAAGCCTCGCATGTTTGTACCATGTATGTCTCAAATCGTAATAGTATTAATGCCAAGTTTACGCTTTCAAACATACATGGGAAGGCTGAAGAAAGTGCGCTAGTGGACAGCGGCACGACCGACAACTTTATCAATCGAAAGGCTGCCCAAAGACTCAAGTTGACCCCTCGTCTACTATCCCAGCCCCGCCTCCTGTATAATGTCGATGGGACCGAGAACCGCAGCGGGCGAATCACCACGTACTGCGACCTCCTCGTCACCCAGGGAAAGAAAGCACAAGTCCAGCAGTTCTACCTCACCAATCTGGGGTGAGATTGAACTATCCTAGGTTTTCCCTGGCTCCACACGTTCAACCCCGCCATCAACTGGACCAAAAAGACGATAGCAGGAGGACCCATCACCCTGGCCGCAACCAGTAGAAAAGCACCAGACCAACCCAGAACCCTGCTGCGCTACGCACAGCTCCTCGGACACGCCCTGTTACAGTTTCTTTCCCTTCTCTTACTTGACACGCCATTCGGGCTCTGACCCGTGACCTGTACTGTCACATGATGAGATATCATGTGATGCGACTCGGACTTACCAATTGTCATGTGACCATATGTCATGTGACGCGATGACTCCTCGTGACTGCGACGCGACGCGACTTGTATGAGCGATTCATGGCGACTCCCTAAGAGTCGTCGCGACTGTACGCGACTCATAGTAGTGACTCTTGGTGAGCACTACTGACTCCTTATTGACTCCTACCTACGACTCGTTATGACTAGGTAGGGTAGTATAAAAGCAGTAGGAAGTTGAGCTGGAATCCCCAGTCTCAACTTCGTCTCTAATACGAGTTGAATCCACTGCAGAACCCTTGTGACTAAGCACCTTCCTATTCCTTTCATCTCTATCACCGCTCCGGCTTAGTCAGCCATATCGAAGCTTGACGCGTGTGCTATAACACGTGTAACGTCACAGAAAGGCTCCTTTGCGAAGGACCTACCGGAACCAAGTACTCGGGCATCTTGGCCTTGGGCACCTCGGCCTCACTTTGTTCCAACAAGATACCACGTGATCATCCTTCCCAGGATCACGTGCAATACCAGATGACTTA
>QLOZ01002222.1:0-12251 GCA_003314065.1 Lactarius sp. MG50 | reverse complement strand
GGTATACTCCATGTATTTAAATATATATAGTTTAAATAAAAAGAAACTGTATGAATAGTTTTGTTGGGCATATTGAGGGGTTATGGTGTGGTATGGTTTCGGAAATCAAACCCTAATAGGAACCAGACTCTATGGGTAGGGTCTGGGTTGGCCCAAAAGTATGGTTCCCTATTAGAAATCAAGGGAGTTATAAGGAGGCAGTAATTGCCAGTAAAGTACATTCCAAGTCAATTTTGAGTCAAGACAAAATCAAGCCCATTAAGCCATGTCCTTAGCTTGATTTTGCCTTGATGCCCATCAAGTCACATCAAGTACCCATCAAGTACATTGAACCTTTTGCTGATGCTAGTTGCACCCAGTCGTTTTGCTCCGTGTTTCCATAGATCCGGAGGTATTGTTCAATGCGTTGGTTTGCGTGTTCAGATTGTCCGTCTGTTTGGGGATGGAAGGCCATACTGATATTTTGTGAGACTCCCAGGAGTGTGCAAAGTTCCCTCATGACCACAGCCGTAAATCGTGGGTCTCAATCTGAAATGACGCATCGAGGTATGCCATAGAACAGGAAGACACATTCGGCATAAAGTTGTGCTATCCCTAGTGCGTCGATGGTCTTCCTGCAGGGGAGGAAGATGGCTGCTTTCAAGCATCCATGATCCACGATCGTGAGGATCATGTCATTCCCCTGCAAAACTGGGAGGTCAGTGATTAGGTCCCAGCTGATAGTATGGAATGGGACTGCATTTTGTTCTGTGCCGATCAGTGCAAGTGGCAGTCGTGGTCGTACAGTGTTTGGTTTTGTAGACTGACACGTGGCACAGCCTTTGACATAGGCTGTGATGAATGCTTTCATGGTGGGCCACTGCTACGCCACGCACGGGGCGTCGATGCTCAACACAAGACGACTTGAAGTCACAAGGTCACGAGGACACAAGGGACTTGGGATGAGAGGGGCGAGACCGTGACCTTGCGTGATGTTGCTTCACGCAGAGTTACGGTCTTGTCACAAGGGTGAGAGAGGGAGGAGTGAGGAGTAACAAGGCCTTCTTTGTTGCACAACAAAGAAGGCGATGCTAATTCTCTTAAGTCACGCGAGATAGAGAGGAGATCGAACACGAGACTAGATAGATTGTTCTTAGCACCAAACTGATATGCTAAGTGGATGATACAAGTGCATAATCGAGAGTTAAGCAGAAGCTTGGGGAATAAGCCCCAAGCTACTGTGTCTTATATACATAGTCCCTGCTGCAGCCGCGTCACCCCTCTGCCGCTTGGGACCCACGTGAGTCAGACATAAGTATGAAATTGGTAAGCATAGTCCCATGGGAGTCATGGGGAGTGGGAAGCTGGGAAGTGGACGCATCCCCCTGTGCTTTCAGCTGACGCTCGGCAGTGCCAAAGACGCCTAGGGTGCTGCGCACCTGTCTGAGGTCACGCAGCTCCTCAGGCCATTCAGCCAACCCGTCGTGTTTGGTAGGGTCGATCCGAATGATCCCGCCTTCTATCCTTATCCCCAGATAATCTACCACTGTCTGCTCAAAGTGGCATTTGCTGAGTTTGAGAAAGAGGTCTTCCTCCATTATCCGTGTTAGCACTTCTGTCACAATTTGGCGGTGTAGCCTCAGATTGTCTGCTGTGGCTATCAGTATGTCATCCATATAGACAAAGAGTTTCCCGGGGTATTTGTCCCTGACTGGTTTTAGTATCCGATCCATGCATCTCTGGAAGGTTGCAGGGGCATTGGTCATCCCAAAGAACATCACGGTCGGTTGATAAAGCCCACTAGGAGTCTTGAAGGCCGCTTTCCACCTGTCTTCTGGGGCAACGCGGATGTTGTTGTATCCATCTTGCACATCCAAGGTGGTGAAAAGTGTCTTTCCATGGAGCTCCTCCAGAATTTGTTCAATGCGGGGCATCGGGTATACATCGTGCTTGGTCCAGGCATTTACTTCTCTGTAGTCTTGTATGGGTCATAGCGTTCCATCCCTCTTTTTAATAAAAAAGAAGGGAACCCCCCATTTTGATGTGCTGTCCTCAATGCACTTCAGCTCCTTGTTTTTCTTGACAAAATCCTGCTCTACAGCTGTTTCCATTCGTGTGAGGGGATACACCTTAGTGTTGATGAAGTCCAGTGCCCCAGGCTTGAGACGGATCACATGGTCTTCCGGCCGGGCCGGCGGGAAGCGTTGCGACGCACGCTCCGAAAACAGCTGCTCAAACCGCTGATATTGCGCTGGTAAACCGCTTAGGTCTTCCGCCAGTTGTCTGCTCTTGTTTGGCTCTAAGTTTTCGGATAGTCTGGGAAGTGGGCAGATATAGCAAATCACTTCATCCCCCTCTTCCCACGCTTCGTCCCTGCGTGTGGCCTCAAGCACCCTGGCCACCATTCTTTGCCTGGCCCACTTGAAGAGGGCGGTCTCTATGCGTACTGGTGGGCCCCTGATGTGTCCCTTCTGCCAATCGATGCTGGGATTGAACGCTTTGAGCCATGGGAAGCCGAGGATTGCGCGGTCGCTTCCTAGGCCAGTGACATAGAATTTCTGGAGCTCTTCTTGCTCCCCCTTCTTCACCCTTAGGATACAGTACTGGGTAAGTACTCCTTCTTTATTTTCTGATCCATCCACATTGAAGACACGCTGCGGTTCAGGCATCTTCCTCAACCCTATCCCCAGGCGTTCAACCATGCGTCGATCCATGAAATTTTCGGTAGCACCGCTGTCAATCAACGCTCGTTCGTTGGCCGTTCCTCGCGCACATGTAAAGGTGAAATCCACTTTGATTGAGCTTTTCTCGCTAATGTACATGATACACGCGTTTCGCGCTCTCACCCAGGCTGAATGGTGAGAGCCCTTCAAAAACCCTGGAGGATGAGCTGGTCCAACAGCTCGTCCTTCTCCTTTTGTTCCATTTCCTGAATCTTTTCTGCCATCCCACTAATTTCCGCAGTGGGCTCCTTCCCTCCATCCACCTTGGCGGTATGCGCGCTCATCCCTTGGCAGCCGTGCATCTCCTCCTTCTTCGGGTAAGCTCCTTTCTTTTTGTCTTCCTCCTTCTTTGGGCACACCTTGGTGATGTGTCCTTGCTTTTTGCAGTAGAAACAGCGCCCTTCGGCACTAAGCTTTTGGTGTCGTTCGGGGGAGAGTGCGTCGACGCGCACCACGTCAACGTCCATGGGCACAGGCTTGTTGCCGCTGCTGCAGGGGTTCCCAGCCTGCTGCGGTTTTCCAAGTGCCTGGTGCCATTGCTGCGCGTTTGTGGCTGGCCCTGGCTTTGGAATCCACTCAGGCTGGATTTTACCTCTGCCCATAGCTCGTGGTGCTTACGTGCGGCGCACTGCCATCCTCCCAAGGTGTCAGGGCGCGGGTTGACCTTTTCCAAGACGGTGCGGTGCAAGGGGTCCTTCAGACCACGGCGAAATTGGGTGATTGTACCCACATCGTCTCGTCTCGACCTGGCGAGCGCACGCCAGTGATTGAAGGAAGCGATGTAAGTATCCAAGTCATCCCCTATCATTTTGCATGCCAACAGCTTTTGATGGGCATTCGTCTTCTTGTTAGTGTCGGTAAATGCGTGTCTGAAGTTTTGCTCGAAGAGGGTCCAATAGGCTTCGTCCGTCGCGGCCCAAGAATTTGGTGGTCGTTGGGCGTCGTCTACTTTGTCGAGCACGCGCTCCACCCAATCGTTAACATGGGGGCCACATATGAAACTCAAGGCCAATCCCACATGGTCTAGTGGGACCTTCATGCTCGAGTTTTCTTGGTTGGTCATTTTGTAGATGCGGAATTCCCTCAGGAATTGGTCGCTTTTCGACCTGTCTCCATCAAATATGGTGGGCACGTTGCCTCGCATGCCGCCTCCATTCCCTCCAGTTCCGCCGGTCACCGTGGCGCCCGCCATGGCGCCTGTTGCAGTGGCACTGATAGCTGCCGCAGCTGCTACCCCGCGCATGCGTGCACCGGCACTCCAGGGCCTGGCGGGAACAAAGGCTGGATTGATCACAGAAAAACCAGCCCGAGTGGAAGTAATGGGGAAGGCCAGCGCCTTCCCTTTTCCTCCAGTGAAGGCAGGATTGATTCCGGGCGTGGTCCCCAACGCTGTGGGTGGGATGCTAGGTCCCAGCGTCGGTGGTTTTTCCCACGCCGCCTCAACTCCGGCGGTGTGTGTCATTGTGGGTCGCTGCCCATATTCTGGTTGCGGGGCTCCGAAGTCCCCTGGGTTGATGCGGGCCACGGATGACGTTTGCGCGGCCAAGATGCGTTCTTCCAAGTCCAGGGACAGACCTCCAGGCATGGGGGAATCTCGCCGCACCCACCTTCCAAGGCTAGGACTGATGGCCATCTCTTCTGGTTCTTCTTCTTCTGGGGTAGTGTCGTCGTCCGCCTTTCCTGGGTCTCTGGGAGAGCTTAGGTCAGTTGATTTGGCTTTTGTTCTGTTTTCTGGGTGCTAATCGTCCATCACTCTCCACCACCCTAGTATCCCTCCTCTGGGCAATTTTTCAGCGGCATTGGTCTGGTAACTGGATGCCCCCCATTTCAAGGCATACCAGTCGTCGTTAATCAGCTCCGTCGGCCACTCCTTCCCCTCGTCGTCCACCAGGTGATAGGCGCTGCGCCTGGCTTCCACGAACGGAACCCAGTATGCCTCGCCCATGACGTGAGGAGGCAGGTCCGGCTCAATACAGGGGTGGATTGTCACCCATTTGTCTCCCTCAAACTGCACTTTGATCATTGTCATTGTTGGTAGTTTGTCTGTAGAATTGTCTCGGTGCATTAGGTGTGTATCCCCTTCATGCTCCTAGGTTGCTTCGTCTTTGTCTGATTTGCTGTTGACTCAACATTCACAGGTTTTCATTTATGGTCGGTCCAAGTTCTCCTCGAGCAGCGAACAGGCTCCGTAGATTTTCTTTGATGGTAGGAACAACTGTGCGCCCGTTCTCTGCACTGCTCAAGACTTGTCTCAGGACTAGTTCTCCGTGGTCAATTTCTTGTCCCAAGGCTGCGGCCTCGTCCTCGTTTTCGTGTAAGCTGATGGCAATCCCCCGTTGTTGCTCTAAGTGGCGAAGGGAGTGTTCTAGGTGACTGATCAGGAAGAGATCGGTCACGTCGAGTCGAGATAGGATGTATAGGAAGGCTTCGATGCGGGGTGAGGTTTCCAGTTTGCCTCTCTTATTTGCGGTGAATGACAATGTCGTCTTGATAGACCAAGACTTGATACCTGAAGATTTCGAGCACGATTTGGACAAGCAGTATCCCAAGATACCAGACGATGCGAGCGACAATGTGTTATGAAATCACCTTCCTAAACCCTGGTCGGCCCCTAACCCTAGATGCCACCCTAACCCCAGATGCATCGCAGATGGCCGTAGCCCGTATCTGGCCCGATGCCCAGACCAGCCTATGACGTAGAGCATTCCGTCATAGGTCCAGACCCAGATCCAGACCCAGATCCAGATGGATCTCCATGGAGATAGACGGAGATCCCCGGTACAATCCATGACTGTTACGGTTTCTTTCTCTTCTCTTTACTTGACGCGCCATTCGGGCTCTGACCCGTGACCTGTACCGTCACATGATGAGATATCATGTGACACGACTCGGACTACTGATTGTCACATGACCATATGTCATGTGACGCGATGACTCCCCGTGACTGAGACGCGACGCGACGCGACTGATACTATATAGCGACTCATGACGACTCCCTAAGAGTCGTCGCGACTGTACGCGACTGATAGTAGTGACTCTTGGTGAGCACTACTGACTCCTTATTGACTCCTACCTACGACTCGTTGTGACTAGGTAGGGTAGTATAAAAGCAGTAGGAAGTTGAGCTGGAATCCCCAGTCTCAACTTCGTCTCGAATACGAGTTGATTCCTCCTGCAACCGCTTGTGACTAAGCAACTTCCTTTTCCTCTCTTCTCTATCACCGCTCCGGCTTAGTCAGCCACATCGAAGCTTGACGCGTGTGCTATAACACGTGTAACGTCACAGAAAGGCTCCTTTGCGAAGGACCTACCGGAACCAAGTACTCGGGCATCTCGGCCTCGGGCACCTCGGCCTCACTTCGTTCCAACAAGATACCACGTGATCATCCTTCCCAGGATCACGTGCAATACCAGACGACTTAGGTCACGCGTAGTGCCTACTCGATCACGTGACAAGAACGCGAGCTCGCTTTGAGCCACGGTCCCTCGTAACCGTGTCAATGACTCAGATACGAGGGGATTCCCCTATGGAATCCCCATAGCCTCGCCTCAGATCCCATCGCTAATACCGCTGGGGATTCCCCCAGGGATTCCCCATAGACTCCCCTTCCTGACTGCGCTGCAGTGCGCAGTGCACTATACTTAGATCCTGACTCCCTGCGCAGCACTGGCGCACAGACCCTGTACTATACATAGATTAGAGCCCAGCCTAGAACTCAGCTGGAAGGATGTATATTAGATAGAGCGTCTGAGATGGAGAGCCCCATCTCAGACTTCGTTAGCATACCAGCATACAAGTCTTCCCCCATCCTTGTCCCCTGTCCTCTGCTAGTGGGAGCCTCTCCCTGTTTGACCTAGCATTGCCCTCGTTGTAACCCTTGTCTAGGGTTACTCTCTTGCTTCCCTCTCACGCCGCCTCAGAGTCTGCTGCAAAGACTCTGCTAGATCACGTGTACCTTGAGATCAGGTCACATGCCTTGTGTTACCATGATCCCCTCGACAATTACGTAAGACCTTACGTAATCAGCTTAGTCAGCCTCTCCAGTCTAGAGCGTACTTGCCGCTGAAGTGTACCGTCTTCTTGATCAACACGTGCAAGCCTACTTCGACTAAGACCCGCTGGAGTCGTAACACAATGCCCAGGGGATCCAGGGTATTCCTTTATTCCCTCTCAATGCTGATCCAAAAATCTTCTCGCAGCCTTGCGATCTCCAAGAGCAACTCGAAGAGACAGGTAAGCATGCGGACTTCAAGTTCCGGATTATTGAGTTCAGCTAATACCCTTGACAGCGCATTTACTGCGCGGGCAATGGTATGGATTCTTTCTTCAAGCTCGGCACACCTTTCGAGGATTCCTACAGCTGTGATGACGAGATCAAGACCTTCGGTTTCGGGATGAACTTCCTCGATGGCCACCTTGGCAGTCGAGTAGAGGAAGCTTCTGCTTATGCTACGCCACGCACGGGGCGTCGACGCTCAACACAAGACGACTTGAAGTCACAAGGTCACGAGGACACAAGGGACTTGGGACGAGAGGGGTGAGACCGTGACCTTGCGTGATGTTGCTTCGCGCAGAGTTACGGTCTTGTCACAAGGGTGAGAGAGGGAGGAGTGAGGAGTAACAAGGCCTTCTTTGTTGCACAACAAAGAAGGCGATGCTAATTCTCTTAAGTCACACGAGATAGAGAGGAGATCGAACACGAGACTAGATAGATTGTTCTTAGCACCAAACTGATATGCTAAGTGGATGATACAAGTGCATAATCGAGAGTTAAGCAGAAGCTTGGGGAATAAGCCCCAAGCTACTGTGTCTTATATACATAGTCCCTGCTGCAGCCGCGTCACCCCTCTGCCGCTTGGGACCCACGCAAGTCAGACATAAGTATGAAATTGGTAAGCATAGTCCCATGGGAGTCATGGGGAGTGGGAAGCTGGGAAGTGGACGCGTCCCCCTGTGCTTTCAGCTGACACTCGGCATGGGAGGGGGGACAACCGGGAAGTGAGGTGATGCATCATGTGACTCCAGGTGTCACATGACAGGTAATACTACATATGAAACAGTCCAGTGTCAGTCCCAATCGTCACAGCCACCAGAAGTCACGGGCAATTGCTCGCAGTGTGTTTGCAATGCCTGGGTGCCCTGCTGCATCGTGGTCATGATACATTTGTAAGATTTGTCATTGCAGCACTTTTCGTTTGGGCACGACGAGGCGTGCACGGTAGTGCCATCGTCTGTATGCTTCGTCGAGTGTATTTTCCTCCTTCATTTTTGTTATCTGTTCCTTTTCTTCTTCTTGTGCCATGCAGACCTCTTGTTCGAGGTCGATGATTTCAGTCGCGCAGGCGAACAGGTGGTCTGGTAGGACGGTGACATCCATATTGTCATCGGTGCCCATATCATAGTTGGGTCTTCGTGAGAGGTGGTCAGCATGGTTGTTTTTCCTGGGTTTGTGCACTAGTAGTCATCAGCAAAAGGGTAAAAAAACTTAGTAGACTTGATTACCTTAATTCTCTTAAAAGTGCACCAAGTAAGCTAAGTCACTTATTCTTCACTTAGTGAATTCATCAATAAGAGTACCCAGCAAAGTAAGCATAAACAAGACCACCAAGCAGAGTAAGTATCCAAGTAAATGCACCAAGCCAAGGCAAGTCCATGGTGCTGTCAAGTGAAACAAGTCTGAAAAGAGGATCCAACAGAGTAAGCATAGCAAGACATAAGATAAGACCACTAAGCAAAGCAAAGCATTTAAGTACATATAGCAAGTGTGCCAAGTAGTCCAAGCCAAGGGTGCTGTCAAGTAAACCAAGTCCAAAAGTGGCTGAACTGACAAGCCAAGATGTGTTGTGCATGTCACCCTCACTCCATCAAAAGCCCCTGCTCTCTAGACATCAAGCTATTGCTTGCTGCTGTGTAACAGGGGCTTGCTCAGGGTGTGGGTGCACTCAGCACCATGCCACCTCCTCCAACAGCTGCATTGCTGCCACAGCTGCGCCGCGGCAACGGTGCGGGTGCGGTGACGCTGCCTGCGTGGCAGCGGCCAGTGACACTACCGGCACGGCGCCGGTCGCAGCAGCGGCAGCGGCGACGCTACCGGCACGGTGGCGATGCTGGCGTGGCAGCGGCCATGGTAACGTGGTACAGCAGCAGTCACTGCAACGGCCTGGCACGGCAATGGCCACGGCGATGCTGTTAGCACGGTGGCGGCCTGGCAGTGGCCGTGGTGATGCGGTATGGCGGCGGGACTGGCGCAGCAGTGGCCGCGGTGGCGCTGCTGGCACGGTGGCGGTGCTGGCGTGGCAGTGGCCGTGGTGACGTGGACAGCAACGGTCGCAGCAATGGCCTGGCGCGGCAACGGCCACGGCGACGCTGCTAGCACGGTGGTGGCGTGGCAGCAGTCATGGTGATGTGGTACGGCAGCGGTCTTGGTGACGCTGCTGGTGTGGCGATGGTGCAGGTGCGGGTGTGGGTGCGGTGATGGTGCTGGCGTGGCAGCGGCGGCGGCGATGGCGCTGGCGTGGCGTGGCAGCCGCTGCCGCCATGGTGCTGGCATGGGCGTGGGGATGCTGCGGGTGCGGGGACGCTGCTGGCACGGAAGTGGTCACAGTGATGGCACTGTGTGGCAGAGGTGACGGCGCTGGCATGGCAGCGGCCATGGTGACGTAGCAGCGGCGATGGTCCGGGTGGTGACGCTGCTGGCACGGCGCTGATGGTGGCGGTCATGGTGACTGCGCTGGCATGGCAGCGGTGACGGTGCAGGCGTCGCAGTGGACGTGGTGCTGCTGCTGGCACTGCAGCGGTTGCAGTGACGATGCTACACAGCCGCGGCGGTGGTGATGGCGCTGGTGCGGCCACATCCCAAATGGGAGGTCGAGCTTGAGGGGTGAGGTGTGGTATCCTGTGCACTACCTGGAACACATGGTCAGCATCTAAATACTAGTTACCTTACTCACCTTCCCTATCTGTGCACTTGCACTAGTGATACCTAAAGACAACCAAAGAGTTAGTCTACAAAACAGATAGTAACAACCAACTTACAAAAAAGTGCGGTTCAAGTTGGTCGCAGTGATCGGTCATGTCACAACGTGACACGTATGCTTGCTAGTGTGACAGCGCGAGAAGTTGACTTAGAACTTTTCAACGGCTTGTTGAACTTTTCAACATTCAACATTCACCCCTTGCGATCCTACTAGGGCTCTCTCAGGGCTTTTTTCTTTCTTTCTTTTGTATCATTCCTAACTGACAACCACCTCGCAGGTACATGGCACTCTACTGCCACGTTGACAACCCCCACTCACTTGCAAATGCGGGCCTGGATGGTTTCATATGACGATGTTTCACTGCTACATCACCACCCCCCCCTCGCTCACAAGTGCGAGTTGGGGGTGGCTTCTTTCCTACACGCTGCCACCATGTCACCGCCAGCATCCCCCTTGTTTGTGAACGTGGGCAGGGGGATTTTTCTCCTCTGACAATGTTTCACCACATCACCGCCACCACCTCCTCTCGCTCACAAGCGTGAGCTATGGCATGTTTTTTTTCTTTTGTTTTCTGGTTTCGTTCATATCTTCCCTACTGATATGCTTTTTATTTTCATAGCTCTACCACCTCCACCTCCAGCCCGACCCCGTCACATTCGGGATGCGGCCGTGCCAGCGTCGTCACCGCGGCTGCTGCTGCGCCAGTAGTGTCACCGCGACTGCTGCCGTACTGCATCACCGCTGCTGCACCAGCGCAGTCAATGTGACCGCTGCCATGCCGGCAGCATCACCGCACCCCCTGCTACACCAACACTGTCACCATGGTCACGCCAGCGCCATCACCGCAGCCGCTGCCACGTCAGCAGCGTTACCACATCCGCACCTGCACACCGCGACTGCGACCGCTGCTGTTGCCAGCGCACCCACCATCACCGTCACCGCCACCACCGCCATGCCAGCAGCGTCACCACAGCCGCTGCCATGCCTACACCGTCACCGCTGCCACGCCAGCTGCATCCCTGCGCCCGCGCCAGCAGTGTCATCGCACCTGCACCCGCACCACTGCCGCAGACACTACCGTGCCTGCCGCCGTGCCGCGCCACCACCGCCGCTGCCAAGCCAGCGTCGCCACCATGCCAGCAGCGCCACCCCAGCTGCTGCTGGGCCAGTCCCGCCACCGCGACCGCCACCGTACCGCATCACCACAGCCACTGCCACGCCAGCGCCGCCACTGTACCAGCAGCGCCACCGCCGCCGCTGCTACACCATGCCGGCAGCGCCACCGTGACTGCTGTCACGCCAGCGTCACCGCGACTGCTGGTGTGCCAGCGTCACTGCGACTGCTGGTGTGCCAGCGTCACCGCGACTGCTGGTGTGCCAGTGTCACCGCAACCGCCGCTGCTGTGGCACCAGTGCTGTCACCTAGCAGGGAGTGGATTAGTGTTTTAAGGTCTGGTCCGGTCTGGTCTTTGACCTCTGGAGCCATGCAACCGGACCGGGACCGGTTGCAGCCAAAGCTAAAATCAGAAAAACTGGACCAGGACCGCAAGCAACCGGTCTACTTCGGTCCGGTTTCAGAAAAAAGACCGGTTGGAACCAGTCTTTCTAGAGACCAGTTGTCAACCAGTCTCAACCAGTTTTTTTGCAGTTGCAACTGGTTTATTTTTATAAAAGCACTATATTGAAGACTAAATGTATGTAGATACAATCTAATACTACTGTAAGTGCAAGGATATGGTGCCACCGCCACCATGTTCAAGTTGCTGGCGGTGCCGCGTCGATCGTGCCGGTGTTGCCCCGTCGGTGGTGGTGGTCTTGCTGCGTCGGTGGTACTGGTCTTGCCGCCGCCACCGCATAGCTGGCGGTGCCGCGTCGGTGGTGCTGGTCCTGCCACAGGCCCGCAGCTGGTGTTGCCCGCTGATGCCGCCGGTGTCGTCGTCTGCTGGTGCCGCTCTGGTGTCGCCTGCTGGTGTCGCCGCTGGTATTGCCTGCTGGTGTCGCCTGCTGGTGCTGCAGGTGGTGCTGGTGCTGACGCCGCTGCCGCCATTGCCCACTGATGTCGCTCGCTGGTGCCGCCATCATCGCCCGTGGGGTCGCCTGCTGGTGCTGCGGGTGCTGGTGCCGCCGCCATCGCCTGCTAATGTTGCCCGCTGATGCCGCCGTCGTCGCCCGCTGGTGCCGCCGTCGTCGCCCACTGGTGTCGCCCGTTGGTGTCGCCGCTGGGGTCGCCTGGTGGTGCCGCGGATGCTGCCAGTGTTGGTGCCGCCGCCGTCACCTGGTGGTGTCGCCCACTGATGCCACCGCCGTCGCCCACTGGTGTCACCTGTTGGTGATACCACTGGGGTCGCCTGCTGGTGTCGCAGGTGCTGGTGCCACCGCCATCGTTGCCCGCTGGTATCACACGCTGGTGCCGCGCCACTGGTGCGCCCACTGGTGCCGGTGCTGGTGTCGCCTGCTAGTGCCGCTGCCGCTGCCACCGATGCTGGCGGTGGCGGTGCTGTTACGGTTCCTTTCCCTTTCCCTTACTTGACGCGCCATTCGGGCTCTGACCCGTGACCTGTACCGTCACAT
>QLOZ01002218.1:0-12131 GCA_003314065.1 Lactarius sp. MG50 | reverse complement strand
ATCTTTCACAGTCGAGCTTGGATTGATCTGCGTTGCTCCAACAGCGGTAACAAAGGGGCATGTTGCGGGGAACTCAGGGTTAAACTTGATACCTTGTGTGGCTGGGTTACCTGTGCAAAGGATAAGACTGCTACGAGACGCCATAACAACAGCCGTGCGGCACTTACCGCTGGCATCCAAGCATACACCTTGAAATCCAGCCACGCCAAAATCGCCAGAGCTGTACAGGATTGTCGTGCCCATCATGCCGAGCTTGCCATATTCTTTGCATTGGCGTTCAGCATATGCGGCCGTCAGGACTGCCTCATCCTGGCCATACGAGATAGAAACAACTTTCGGGGGTGGAATGATACCACATGACTCGGGCTCTGTGAATCACCATGAGCATGGGAGTTGCAGGGCCTTGGTGTGGACGTACGATCAAAGCCTCCGGGTTCAGTGTCGGGGTAAATGGGGTCCTGGAAGTGCAGAGTAAGGAATTTACAAAGTACTAAAATACACTTTTATCACTCACAAATTCAGGGTCGTCACCTCCTTCAAATGTGCAATATGACCCGTCGACAGCATCCAACCAGTTGTTAAACGTGCCTCCTACAAGTCCAGGGACGATATTAGCAAAAGATCTCTATCGCGTCACTTGAAATCCGGACCTTCAACAAGATCCCCAGTTTGGAGCAACTGGACAGGTGTGGGGTTGACTAATGTCATCGCGTATTCTAGGTCGAGATTGCTCTCCGCATTGAGGTCAGACGACTGGTTATCCGTCTGGACAACGCCTGCACCCGAGGATTTCCAGGTGTAACAATTGAAGACTTTCTGGACCACTCACCTCCGTCAATGGATACAAGCACGGGCCTTTGCCCGACTTGAGACTTGGAGAACTGACTATGTAGTAAATTAGGCAGGACCGTAAAAGAGACGATATAAGCTACGCTTACGTGAAGAACATATCCAAATCGCTACCAAGATACGCCCGTGGGGTAAACTCGACTGGATGGGATCAGAAAGAGTCAAAAGACTTTGTCGACAGAGGACACACCAATGCCATAGGAATTCAAATCCGGGTTCTGTGGTTTGTAGTGGATGTTGTACAAAGCGCGCAGACAGTCCGGTGTGATGAACCGATCGCAACTTGCCAGAGACAAGGAGCCAGGATTAGTCACATCGATGCCATTCATTTTAGGCCCATTATTGAAACCTGGGGCGCCGAGTTTGTCGCGCTTGCGGAGGGGAGATGGGACATCGGGAAGGCGATGAACGAAATGAACCGTCGGTTTGATGAGTTCCACATGCTCGCGCATGTACTCAGGCACTGAATAGGACTCGCAACCTATCATACATATAACTCAGACATGAGATACGCTAGCAGCACAAGGTGTAGCACGAACTAGTCTGCTCGTAGCCCGATGGATGCATGTACAAGTAATATTCGGCGTCCAGGAGGTGTTCAACCTCGGCAACAGTTGCGTTAACATCGATCCAGCCCTTACTGGGTGAGACGCGAATCTGGTCGGGATGGAAGCCTGTGTCACTCAGCCAACTCTTGACGCTGGAGATAGAAGCCTCGCTGGGAGCGAAATGATCGGCAATTCGCTCTGGGGACCAGTATTGGCCGTACGTCGGTGACTCGGGATGAGCAACAGACATGAGTAAGTTCTCGAGCTCGTGCACATTTTGCTGTTTCAGGCCAATGCGAAGAGGGAGAACCTTGTGAGCTTCGAGGCGACGCGTCTTGACCCATGAGATGGGCTCTACAGCGCGCCTCTCATGAAGGACCAAGTTCCCGCGGCGAGCCTGAGAAGGAGAACCAACAACGAAGGCGCATATGGCCAAGACCTGAAGAAGGAGAAGACGCATGGAAGATACAGACGCAAGACTTCTGCGTCTGAGGATCCCGAGTAAACGTTTTTATATGCGCCGCCGATCGTCGTTTAGAAGCAGGCGCAGTCGGGGGTGTAATCTCTGACAGCGGCGCTGCAAGTACTACTAGTACGCAAGACAGCTGTCGCCGAAGTCGGATAGATATGAAGACCTAGACAGGCTGCCATGTGTACGTGTTTGATTTGAAACGTAGTGCTTGCGCCCGAAGGTAGTGGAAGACGGAAACATAGCTGTAAAGCTGCCAACTACAGGCTAGAGAAATTGTCATGCAGGCCTCACGATCAGCTTAGCACCGCCACAGCGCCCGGGCCACCATCATCGTGGAACTACAGTAGAACTAATCTTGGTACGTTCAATTGAAACATTCGCATTGGCGCACAACCGTGAGAGAGAATCTCTGCATCACTGGTAAGGCGCTGCATGCAAACTAAATACTGTACAATACAAAGACGCGAGGCAAAGACACGAGGCCCACAACCGTCGGGGTCTGTCAAGGTGGTGCGGGTGCTGCCGAGTCGGGTATCCCGCTTAATAACATTCCCATTGCTGACGTCATCCGGATCCAGCAAAAATGATAAGATAGAGCCCTTGACAATAATTTTAAACCCATCAGATCCTAATCATCTTGTGATGGCGTGGACAGTTGGCTCGAATCTCGGTAAACGGCTTGTGTCAAGAACACACGCTGAAGCCTCCGGAATAACTAAAAGCGATCTTCCTTGCGTGCTCACAAAACATCATTTAAGGAGAGTAATGGAGCGGAGGGTTTATTTGAGTTGTCACGGTACTGTAGGCTACTTTTTCATACAGATCCGAGTCACCGTGATGGACTTGCACGGAAACTGGGTCCACGACAGCACTGCTGGGGGGAAAGACGGGTGTCCAGGATCAGCGAGCCAGAGGCCATAAATTCTAGTTATAACACTTTCATTTCGCCGCTTGAGGTTGTCATTACTACCTAGCTGATGTGACTGGCTACGCTTAATTGTCTGGCTGACAAAGACTTTTTGTACTGATTCCTCCATCGCGTTGTTCAACACCATCCGATAACGATTCTTAGGTGCCCACTAGGTAGTTTACTCCTATGACTTGATTGTTGTCCATTCAAACTTCTTCGTCGTCCACTACAACAAGGTCCCAAAAGTCAAAAAGGTTTGAGTCGTCCATGTACTGTGCAGCCATATTAATTTTAGTGTAAACCAATGGTGATGTCCCAATCAGGCGTGAATTCCGTATCAAGGCAAGGATAAAAGTGCAGGGAGCAAATAATCCATGTTTGGTGTGCCAACCCCTGTAGAGTAGACATCAGAAATAGACCTGGCAGTATTGCATACAGGAACAGAGACATACCTGTCACCGGGTCCCATCCCTTGGTGCTAAATCATCAGATAGAATCAGAATCCTTATTCGTACAAGAGAGCAAGGGAAGTCGAAATGCACACTCACGCATCGAAGCCATTGGTGCCTGCGTGTCGCGGCGCGATGATCAGGAAATTTAGGGAAAGGTGATAGTTAATACCGACTCACCGCAGCCCGGGTTGCTTCCAGTCGTAATGTCATTGAACGCCAAGGAGGAGGACAGGTTATAGATCTGGAGAGGAATGTCATAATGCGATCTACCAAGTCCAAGATATACGTACTGCAGGATTTAAGAACCCTGGAGACATGGAGATAAGTTCACTAACACCTCGAAAATAAATACGGTCACGGCACACCGACTGGGCCCTTTCCAACGGAAAGCCGTGCGTCGTTGATTAGCGTTATGATGGATCCAACGACAGGCGCCGATGCCGAAGTTCCAAAGAAAAGATTGAATTCCCCGTCAACCGCAGTGACATAGTTGGCACTGTATAGCCGAATCTACTAGGTGAAGGGCACGGCAGGGTTGCAAAACTCTTACCCGTTAGCAGACAAATCAGGGAATGCGCGAACCTAACAATTCCATCAGTACTTAGAGTCCATTCACAGGGAAGCCATGTCATTACCATTCCAGAGTTGTTGTATTGTTGTGAGGTGTAAGGAGGAGGATTATCCTTCAAGTAGTTGCGGACTGCGGATTCTTGGTAATCCGGCATAGGGAATATATTGCTGAAGCCGCCACCACTGAGAATGCCTTGTTCGCAAGCACTCTCGGGATCTTTCACAGTCGAGCTTGGGTTGATCTGCGTTGCTCCAACAGCAGTAACAAAGGGGCATGTTGCGGGGAAGTCAGGGTTAAACGTGATACCATCTGGGGCTGGGTTACCTTTGCAAAGGATAAGACTGCTACGAGACATGGTCATAACAACAGCCGTGCGGCACTTACCGCTGGCATCCAAGCATACACCGTCAAGCCCAGCCACGCCAAAATCGCCAGAGCTGTATAGAACTGTCGTGCCCATCATGCCGAGCTTGCCATATTCTTTGCATTGGCGTTCAGCATATGCGGCCGTCAGGCTGGCCTCATCCTGGCCATACGAGATAGAAACAACATTTGGGGGTGCAATGATACCACATGACTCGGGCTCTGTGAATCACCATGAGCATGGGAGTTGCAGGGCCTTGGTGTGGACGTACGATCAAAGCCTCCGGGTTCAGTGTCGGGGTAAATATGGTCCTGGAAGTGCAGAGTAAGGAATTTACAAAGTACTAAAATACACTTTTATCACTCACAAATTCAGGGTCGTCACCTCCTTCAAATGTGCAATATGACCCGTCGACAGCATCCAACCAGTTGTTAGGCGTGCCTCCTACAAGTCCAGGGACGATATTAGCAAAAGATCTCTATCGTGTCACTTGAAATCCAGACCTTCAACAAGATCCCCAGTTTGGAGCAAAAGGACAGGTGTGGGGTTGACTAATGTCATCGCATATTCAAGGTCGAGATTGCTCTCCCCATTGAGGTCAGACGACTGGTTATCCGTCTGGACAACGCCTGCACTCGAGGATTTCCAGGTGTAACAATTGAAGACTTTCTGGACCACTCACCTCCGTCAATGGATACAAGCACGGGCCTTTGCCCGACTTGAGACTCGGAGAAGTGACTAGGTAGTAAATTAGGCACGACCGTAAAAGAGACGATATAAGCTACGCTTACGTGAAGAACATATCCAAATCGCTACCAAGATACGCCTGAGGGGTAAACTCGACTGGATGGGATCAGAAAGGGTCAAAAGACTTTGTCGACAGAGGACACACCAATGCCATAGGAGTTCAAATCCGGATTCTGTGGTTTGTAGTGGATGTTGTACAAAGCGCGCAGACAGTCCGGTGTGATGAACCGATCGCAACTTGCCAGAGACAAGGAGCCAGGATTAGTCACATCGATGCCATTCGTTTTAGGCCCGTGATTGGAACCTGGGGCGCCGAGTTTGTCGCGCTTGCGGAGGGGAGATGGGACATCGGGAAGACGATGAACGAAATGAACCGTCGGTTTGATGAGTTCCACGTGCTCGCGCATGTACTCAGGCACTGAATAGGACTCGCAACCTATCATACATATAATTCAGACACGAGATACGCCAGCAGCACAAAGTGTAGCACGAACTAGTCTGTTCGTAGCCCGATGGATGCGTGTACAAGTAATATTCGGCGTCCAGGAGGTGTTCAACCTCGGCAACAGTTGCGTTAACATCGATCCAACCCTTACTGGGTGAGACGCGAATCCGGTCGGGATGGAAGCCTGTGTCACACAGCCAACTCTTGACACTGGAGATAGACTCCTCGCTGGGAGCGAAATGATCGGCAATTCGCTCTGGCGACCAGTATTGGCCGTACGTTGGTGACTCGGGATGAGCAACAGACATGAGTAAGTTCTCGAGCTCGTGCATATTTTGCTGTTTCAGGCCAATGCGAAGAGGGAGAACCTTGTGAGCTTCGAGGCGACGTGTCTTGACCCATGAGACGGGCTCTACAGCGCGCCTCTCATGAAGGACCAAGTTCCCGCGGCGAGCCTGAGAAGCCTGAGGAGAACCAACAACGAAGGCGCATATGGCCAAGACCTGAAGAAGGAGAAGACGCATGGAGGATACAGACGCAAGACTTCAAGTTCTGCGTCTGAAGATCCCGAGTAAACGTTTTTATACTGTATCATGATGCACCGCCGATCGTCGTTTAGAAGCAGGCGCAGTCGGGGGTGTAATCTCTGACAGCGGCGCTGCAAGTACTGCTTGATTTGAAACGTGGTGCTTGCGCCCGAAGGTAGTGGAAGACGGAAACATAGCCGTAAAGCTGCCAACTACAGGCTGGAGAAATTGTCATGTAGGCCTCACGATCAGCTTAGCACTGCAGTGCCACAGCGCCCGGGCCGCCACCATCATCGTGGAACTACGGCCGCACAGTAGAACTAATCCTGGTACGTTCAATTGAAACATTCGCATTGGCGCACAACCGTAAGAGAGACTCGGAATATCTGTATCACCGGTAAGGCGCTGCATGCAAACTAAAAACTGTACAACACAAAGACGCGAGGCAAAGACACGAGGCCTACAACGGTCGGGGTCTGTCAAGGCGGTGCGGGTGCTGCCGAATCGTACTAGTATCTCGCTTTGGTAACATCATCCGGGTCCAGCAATAAGATAGAGCCCTTGACAATAATTTTAAACCCATCGGGTCCTAATCATCTGCTAAGCCTGTGTGTTGTTTTGTGATGGCATGGATAGTCGGCTCAAATCTCGGTAAACAGCTTGTGTCAGGAACACACGCCGAAGCCTCCGGAATAACTAAAAGCGATCTTGCGTGCTCACAAAACATCATTTAGGGAGAGTAATGGAGCGGAGGGTTTATTTAAGTTGTGCGGTGGTAGGGAGTAGACATGCGTATAGTAAATAGATTCTAGGCTACTTTTCAAGGCGGCGCGTTCTTTCTTCAAGAGCTGATAGGCGCGCTTACCGCATCAACAATTCCCGTGCCCAAAGCTACCGCTGCGTCCTGGTACAGATCACGGACTTGCACGGAAACTGGGTCCACGACAGTCCGCAGAGCTGCAAGTACGGAACTAGCAGTCATCTGCAAACTCCATAGGCTGACCGTCTTGACACGGTGATTGAAGTTGGCTTGGGTAACGTGATACGCTAAAGCGTCATAGACTTTGAGCGCGATATCATCCATAAGACCGGCTATATTGATGCATCAGGCCTTCCGCGGTATCATGATTTGTTAAAGCTACTCACTTTCCCACATCTAGAGCCACTTCATCGTAAGGGACCATACAGGCTTTAACGATTGGAAACGTACCGTCCAAGAGCCATCAAAGTGCTCCAAGCCCTTGACCACCCGACAGCGAACAGGGATCAGCGTGCGGTTGGCACTGTCGCACCAATTCATCATTCGCACAAGCGCGTCGCAAGACAGAACGGACCACTTACTTCATGAATGCGACGATCGGCCGAATGAGTGCGTTCGAACTGTAACTGAGCTCGTTGGTCCATATGGGCACTGCAGCCTTCAGGTCTCGGAATCGCAGATCTATATCAATTACGACTCTGTCCTGTCGTTGTCCTTCACCTTCACCGAGCTTTTGAGGCACGGATAGGGGCGGCTTGGCAAGCTCACGTTGCCCTGGAATACGCTCTGTGACAACTGCGACGGCTGTGGTAGCAAGTGCGTCTATGAGCACGTTAAGCGCGTCGGCGCCGGAGTCGCGCGGGAACTTGATGTCCAGCACTGCATCCAATTTACCGGAAGTAATCCAGGAGATGGGGCCTTCCTCAGTGGTCATCGCTTGCAGATGGTCGATATTAACACCATCAATCCGGAATCGGGACTAAAGCCGTTGTAGTGAAAAAGTAAGTGTGATGAAGGGGTCCTCACCATTGTAGACCATCCGCCATCTTTAGCATCCTGTTCATTCGTTCTTCCAATACTCTGCGGGCGGTGCAAACTGAACAAACAGTTGTCGAACTGTCCTACGACACCTTCCGACTTCAAAAAGTCATAGAAGAGCCACTGCTTGCGCAACAGGCCAACATCTGCACGGAAAATGGAGAAGGTATAGGGACGGAAACCCCCGGGCTGGTATACGTTGATGAGAACATCTTCCAATGTAAGTGATTCGAGCTCAAAGTCGCCTTGCTGAGCTATGTGGCGAAACGAGGCTGGATCAAGGTCGGGAGACCACCGAACCGAACGACGATCTTAAAAACGAAGTCGATAAGAAGGTAGGAAAAACGGGCAGGCAACGCGCACCAAGGACACCGCGGACACCTTTGACAACAGCATCCTTGACAAGACCTTTGCCATCAAGCCAGCGCCATAGACTAAGCGTGACATCAATGCTATCAACATTGAGGTCAAACATGGACCACTTGATATCTTCGTCCGAGTACTGGTGCTTATTGCTACTATCATCTTCATCATCTATCCTATGGTTGGCGGGATGGTTGCTAACGTCGTAACCCAAAGCGGCAGCATGAACGACCTTGCCACTTTCGTCTAGCTCGTCAGTGTCTGTCTTCGGACGTCTTGTGATATATACGTTCTTGAACGATAAACGGGAGTCCTTCCATTTAGGTACAATGGCGGACTCGAATATGATAGTGACGCCTGTTTCAGAAGTGAGATAATCACTAATCGCGCGAGCGACGTAGGCTATATAGTCTGCTCTCAGCCCTGCAACGCCGTGTAGAAAGCGAACGTAAATACCTTGCAAGCGAAGGCTGTTCGCCACTGCAAAAACGACGGAAAAGAAAGTTGTCCTGAGCAGTAAGCAATAAGTATGTATTATGAAGAAATTACGCAATGACAACACGACTGACGTTCCAATCAAGATCCAGAGTCCTTGGCCAACCAAGAACCAAGTGACAAAGGCAGAAATGTCGTCTGCGTTGAATTTGCGGAAATTACGAATGAAAAACCAACGAACGCGAACGCGCATGCGTTGAACAAAGCCATTTGCGGCATTTAGAAAGTCATCACGGGAGGGTCTAGAAACGTGTGGCAGCGACTGCGCAAGTCGACGGAAAAAGGGCGGGTAGTTGTTGTCGTTGGATGTGCGATTAGGATGTAGATTGTCGTGGAGCGGGCGCGCAACGGGAGTAGATTGTTGTGAATGTTCATGAGGTTCCGGGTTTTGAGGGGCGGTATGGGGGGGAGAATGGCTGTCACGCGCATGGCATGAAGAATGGAAATACAGACGCAGGGGAGATGAATAAAACAGTGAGGGGCTGTTGGGTGGCCAAGTAGAGAGGGATCGTGTGACCAAGGACGGCGAAGGGCGTGGCCTAGTGAAGAAGTTGTGGATAAGGGAATAGCGATCTTCCCGGCCAATTTGGGCAGCACGACTAGAGTGTCTCAGAATTCTGAGGGTGCTGCGAGACATCGAGCGAGTCTAGTACTGCCAGTGTGAACATGAAGGCAGAGCGTGGGAACATTAAAGAGGTATCCGCCGTGGCTGAGCGCTTGACCGCTGAGTCACCCGTTTTTAGTCTCGTTCGTTCACCAGCGACAACCATTACAACAATGAGCCAGTATCCAATCCCACCACCTTCTTACGGTTCCACCTCTCCTTCTCCCAAACCCTCTAATGCCCCACTTTCTGCTGGCATTAGATACCAGGACGAGCCAGGTTCAAGCGCTGGTATATTCAACCAACCAGAGCCTGATGATCTTCCCGACGATTTTAAGGTCTGTCGTCGTTGCGTCCATCTCACCCCACCCCTTCTTGACCTTTTCTTTCTTACACAGTATGGTGTCAGCGTCTCGGATAGCTCTATGGAGATCCGAAATGCGTTTGTTCGAAAGGTCTATACTATTCTATGTGCGTCTTACTTAGGACCTTCCTCTTTCACCCCACCTCGGTATGGCTGATGCTCTACTTCATTCTAGTTGCCCAAATTGTGAGAATTTTTGAACGTTTAGTTGTATCTGCTTTCACGTATAACTTACGTCGCCGGATCAGCTGGCTACCACTATTGTAGGCGGTCTGCTGTCTCAATCCGAAGCAGCCGTGGACTGGGTTCGGAACCAGTCAGTATTCCTCTCATCTCATTTTGTTATATTCGCCGACAACACCACAGCCTCTGGTCCTTCTATGTACCCCTTTTTGGGACCCTCATCGTACTGGGATTCCTGTACTGGAAGCGCCACAGCCACCCTCTCAATATTGGTCTCCTAGCACTCTTTACTCTCATGGAAGCCTTCACCCTCGGCGTCGTCACCAATCTCTACGACAATGTGATCGTCCTTCAGGCGCTTCTCATCACGACCGGTGTATTCCTTGGCCTGACCCTCTTCACATTACAAAGCAAGGTAACTAGATGGTTCCGTGCACTCAGCACCTGTACAGTGCAGTGATGTGCGTTTTTAGTATGACTTTTCCGGCATGGGACCATGGCTGTTCGCCGGCATTATCGCATTGAGTAAGGTTTGATCCTATGCTACCCCGAGCCCTCGATCTCATTATACGGCAGTGATGACAGGCCTTGTTAGCGTGTTCTTCCCGTTCAACTCGACTCTCGATCTCATTTATGCCATTGGAGGCACTCTGCTCTTCAGTGGCTACATCGTCTACGACACGTTCCTCATCAACAGTCGCCTCTCCCCTGACGAGTATATCCTGGGGGCGATTAGCCTCTATCTCGATTTTGTCAACCTCTTCCTGAGTATCCTCCGTCTCCTGAGCAACCTCCAGGATCGTTAAACAAGTTGGTCGGGCCCAAGCTGATGGTTATTGTTTTCTTTATTTGCTTTTCTCGATCATGAAGAACTTTGTAAAATACTGAAATGTTTGCTTTTTGAATCTTGTGACAACTTGTGCAGTCTGCGCGTCTGATCCCAATCTCACAAAAGTAAGCGTGTGAGCAAGGTGTCCGGTGGTGATAATTTCGAGAGCAATTGGATTGCCACGTGTTGTACAAAAAAGTGCAACAATTGCTCTCTGTCCATTCAAATAGCCAGCAGCGACATGATGCTCTACCTGAAACTCTTCTCCTCCTGCTCTCAAGTACCTGCTCCACGTTGTCCGCTTTAGCGAGTCGCTAACCCGTCGGTGACCACTGCGCGCCCTGGGGCCGATCACAGGGCCCTGAGCACGCTGGCTCGGGGAATGTCTCCTGGCGCCACGGGGTAGGATAGGGTGGTGGCCTATATACGTCGTACTGAGCGCGGAGCAGTCACGCATGGGGGCGCGCAAAGTATGAGGGGCAGGAACTGAAGGGGTGGCCTCCTCGGTAACAGCGGGATGAATTCATTATTTGCGGTGGAGATGTTGCGATATATTGTATCGTGTGTTAGCGTCCCGTTCTATTTCCCGCGAGCAAATAAAACTTGTTAGGATAGGGGGGGAGGGATGGGGAAGGAGGGGAGGGGGGAGAGACGGAGACGGTCCCATTGTGCCAGTGCCTTGACCAATGCGCGGCGCGGCGCTCGGCGACAACCGCCTTCTTTTCTTTTTCATTTTACCCCTTGCAACAGCTGGTACTAAACTCCTTTACTGACACTGGGCGTGTGCCTTGCTCGCTTGAGTTGCGCGTTGACCTGCCATCTTGATCACGCGCCGACTCGAGCAGCAGCGAGTCGGCTTGCAGTACAGTAAGTCAGATTGATCGATATCTTTTGACGCCCATTACGTCATAGGCCAGCAGACGCGCATCCGCATGACGTTATACTGTACTGTACCTGCGCAACCCCGCGGAACCGACAGTAGTGATGTACGAAATTGTGTGCCTAGGTCAAGCAACCAGGGTCGCCCCCTGACCCCTTGAGAGCCTCAGTAAAGTCACCAGAGTCACCAGGGGCGGGCGAGGTCATTGACAGCGACAACTCAGTGTTACTTCAGTTGAAAATGTTCTGGTACGAGCGATAAATCGCACTCATGCTCGAACTTGGCAAGTCGGTGGGACGGCGTATGACGCCATCAGTAGTGGTCACCAGAGGAAACGCCAGGTTACCGTACTTGGATCTGGAAGCGCCGATCCCCCTCGCATGGGGGCCATTTCAGACATCATGATACTGTACAGTACGTGCAAAGCAACAATGAACTCCAAACTGCCTGACAGAATGCAACGGAAATAAGCGAAGCTGCAGATAGCGGTGTTCTGTCATCTAACGCATCGCTGGGGGCATGTTGTGGTTTCTGTCTGCACGGCAGCAGCAGCAGCAGCAGAAGTACTCTTAGGGATCCTGGAACTCATGCACTTATGAGCAGGACACCTCTCAGGCTTCAGGACCGATGCAAGAAAACCGTAGTTGTTGTGATGCTGGCGATCTGTAGACTCGAAGGGAAGTTCCGATAAGCCGGTTGTTACATGTGCAGTGTCATGAGATGGACCGGG
>QLOZ01002217.1:0-14691 GCA_003314065.1 Lactarius sp. MG50 | reverse complement strand
GGGTCGAGTCCCTGCCGTTTACCTCTTTGTCTTCTGACCTGTGTCTGTCCCAACCCCGATCGTCAATACGCCATCTGCTAGATCGACCGACCAGTCGAGGTGTGGAAGTGTGGAAGTGCGGAAATTTTTGACTTTGCCTAGGCCTCGAGAGAGTGGGAACAGACTTGGGAGGTGCGCCGAGAATTTGGCACGGGATACCCACCCGCTTGGTACCACCTGCACAATTACGGTTATCCCCCACCGGGCCCACTTAGCTCTAAGGCCGCTCTCACGGAACGCTGTGCCGAGTCTTTGTCTTTTCATCCGTCTGTTCACTACGCCTACGCTACTGTTTCTGTCGCTGCCCCGCGGGTCAGAATATCATACAGGGACCGACCCCGTCACGTTTGGCATGCCATTCAACAACGCTGACGGAGATGTCATATCTTATTATCATAGCCTGGCATGGACACTTACCTATCCTTCCTTCTTATTGGCCGGACTACTGCGACGTTCTTTGAATGATCTCAAAGCTGTTCTTGAGGCTACGTACACGTGCGATGTGGCCACTATATCTCGTGTCTGCTTCTGAATCTTGCGAACCCAACACTCGTTCGAGGCCGCTGTCCTTGGGGAAACCTTTTGGATTTCTCGAATTGGGAGAAGTAACTCGTATAGCCGCGAGAGCATGAATCGGTCATCATCAAAGAGAAGTTGTACTTCATGAATGGACCTGCTCTACGAAGTGTTGCGAAAATTCCCCCACACGTGCCCTGTTGCTACTACTACCATCGCACGGAGTCCGCATCCTGGAGGATCACTAGCAGTCGGCGGCTGAGTCAGTCGGAGGAAAAGGTTTGACAGAGCGAGCCTTAAGGGGTCATGCTTTGCGTGACTGTGACGCGGCTCAATACCATAAGTACTTCTGGTTGCGTTACCAGCAGCTCTTTACTCCTTTTTGTGCTAGGAGACCTCGTCATGAGCACTACTCCCAGCGCAGAGTATTCAGAAAATACTTCTCCCACGGCATTTGGCCCACCATTCGACGACGCCGAGGCAGACATCATCCTTCGAAGTTCCGATCAGGTCGACTTTCGTGTCTACAAGGTTATATTATCTGTAGCATCCCCCGTCTTCAAGGACATGTTTTCTTTACCGCAGCCTAGCGGAACTGACGCTTTGCAGCACTCACTCACCGCCATCGTTCTCCCGGAGAGCAGCGGGGCTTTGGCAGCCCTGCTGACCGTCATTTACCCTGTCAGCTCGGAAACGGCCGAGCCACGTCCCTCGAACGACCTCATAGCTGCCCTTGAGGCGGCCAGAAAGTACGATATGACCACCGCATCCCGCCGTCTTCTCCAAGATTTCGAGAATTCACCATTCGTGCAAGACAACCCCATGGAGGCCTTCTTTACCGCATACACACTGAAACTAGGAGACGCAGCCCGTATAGCCGCAAGGGCATCGCTTAAACATCGAATGAACTTGGATGACATCGGTGATGAGTTGGAGCACACTAATGGACCTGCACTACTTCGATTGTGGCGGTACCACCGTGCTTGTTCTGCCGCCGCGGTTACCGCCATCAAAGGCACGCGTCTTACTTGGATCACGCCAGAACAGAGTAGCTGGTGGAAGATTGCGGTGGGGGATCGTCCAAGAAAGTGCACATGCTCTCTACATAGCTATTCGTTTGGGATTAACGGAATCCATACCTGGTTGGTTCACTCTGCGTGGATCAACTACATGAGCCGCGCTCGCGAGGCATTGCGAGAGCATCCTTGTTGCAAGGCAGTCACTCACCATGACGTCCTGCTGCCCTCCTACAAAGAAGAACCGATATGTAAAGAATGCCAACGACGCCTTTATGGCTTATCGGAATTTAGTCGCTACCTGGGAGAGGAGGTTGACAGACGCGCCGCGAAAGTAAGAAGGTTCCCTGGATCCCCTCTTGACGCCTCGCTCACTGATTTTTTTTATTTTTCATGGAGGTTGATCTGGATCTACCATTTTGACCTCCCCCGCCAATCGATCTACTTATGTGCAGTTACTCGATTTCAAACCCAACGGCTGTATCCTTCATTCTCGCAATTATGCGCTTAGATACGGTATCGCATCTGACGTACTGTATGCTATACACAGTACTTTATCGGACATGTGGGTCAGCCACCAAGTACATGACACCCGGTGAACACCGGTTTTTCGGGACTAGTGCTGGTACATACAAAACCCATCTAGGGTACACTTGCTAACTGACTCGGCGATCTCGTTGCGTTCTCTTTGGCGGCATGCGGCTTAGAGGACATCGTTTAGACGTCTTTTTCTGAGCAGAAGCGGACTTGAATCAAACCTTCATCCCTACGGATACATGTGCCTTGCATTACCAGACGGGTTCTTCTGCTATAGCATCAGAGCCGGTCCGGCCTCGTCTGAGACCATCTGAGCACCGTCTGACTTGCCTGGGCAGTCTGAGTACTAGTCTTACGTCTATTTTCGTCTTGACGTTCTGGGCAGTCTGAGTAGTTACTTGTACTAGTATGCCCGGGTCTGACTGGTCTGAGTCAAGCAAAAGCACTTAACGTGATGCTTGTATTTTCACAGTACATGTAGTCAAATACGTTCTTAACATTGTTCTAGGTCACTACCAGCTAGTGATTCGTACTGCATGGGGCCCCAGGGGGGGGGCAGGTCCCTATCATCGTACCGCCCGCCGCTGGCGACTCGGAGTATGTCTGTGCCAGTCGCGTGCAGCTTTGCACTAGCGCTGTCATAGATGTCGCAGTGTGCTACTTGGGACATTCGATGCCAGCCTCAGTAGTCAAGCACAGCAAAGTCAAGGAAAACGCTGTTGTGACACCTAATACGCACGATGGGGGTATAGACAACTTGTGCACGTCACCCCCCCGTGCAGTGGCCAGCATTCGCAAAGAGGTATTCAATCAATGAGGGTTCGAGTCATGTGAGAGAGCACAGGCTTCTGAGGTGTGTGGGCCGCAGTTGTTCTGGAGATAAGGCCAGCAGATTGAGACCTTGGCTGGGTCGTGCTTGTAGGTGACTGAGCGCACTGGCACGACTGCCAGAACCTGTCATAAGAAGTGGCTGTGGTTAAATGGAACCGGAAACGGGTTCATTGCAGAGGTGAGGAAGTTAATATAGGCCGCCGAGTCAGATGCTCAACCGCAGCGTACTGTCACGTTCCGAGTCGTCAGATGAATCTTCTCTTTGTGTTCTCTGAGTCTTTGTTCTCATCCCTATTAGGCATGTTTCTTTCATCCTTCTCTCGCTCTCTGTGCACGGGTTGTAGTGGTGTCCCATGATGATCTACTGAGGGTGCACCCCCTTTCCATATCTTTGTCATGTGACTGGCATGGCCCTACATCTTAATGAGAGCTATTCATCAGTTTCCCATTACGCACTTACAGGCTCAGATGTGGCATCGTCTTCCGCGTACTGTACCCAATGCAAAATGCAGTCTATTTTGTCATATGTGTGACTTACACACCGAGTACATGACACCGGATGTCGTTATCTCAGGACGAGCCCCTGTACCCAAAACCCCCGTCTTGACTACTGAGGACTCAGAGCTAAAGTTTTCTCCGTGCATTTGGCATATCCCAATTATTACCGGGAAATGCTTTGCTATTTCCGACGTATACAACCTGATACTTTCAGGAGGGTGCCCATACCTGGTACCTATCATGATATGACCACCTGGATCAGTCGGAAGAGGCTAGCTCAAATTAGTCGGGCAGAAAGGCCGCCCAAGGCTACGTGACTGAGACTTTGAGAGATACTGGGTCCGCTCGGGTTGCCAGGGGAAAGGACGCACGTTAACCTACCATTGGGCTTGTTCCCTAGTCTCCGTTTCTGACCTAATGACAACCACTGACAGAAGACATTCGTTTCCTGGGTCAATGATGTATTGCATGCTTGTTCCCTTGAATGGCTATTTGGAGTTCCGGCCCTTCCGGGTTCATATACACACGAGCGTGCAAAGTGATTTGGGGGACTGCCTTGTTTCTCAGGCCAATTGGCAAAGCAGCTTCTGTGCTGTTGTATAGTACTGTACATGTTCTTGAAGACTTTGTGGTGCGTCCGGGTCCATCCAACCATGACTTAACTTGGACAGAAAAGTATTAGAGATCATAAAAGTTACCAGACTGGGGATTGAACCCAGGCCTTCTGGATATACCAGGTGCTCTACCATTGAGCTACCTAGCCATTGAGTTACTGAGGGTGGATGGTTTACTTTGTCCTGATCTGGTCCCCTTTGGGTGACCATGCTGGAATGTCCAGGTCATGTGACAGATTACCAATCCAACAAAAAGAACTTCGGAAAGGATCTACGGAAGGAATCCAGCACAGAATTATGCACCCACGCGACTGAAACTACCACTCAAGCCATTTGGAATAATGACAGCTTTTTCAAAATTCACCACCAGAACTACAAAAATCTAGAGCCGAACCTTAGTGGGTCATGCTTTCCGCGTGACCGACTCGGAGACGCTCAATCGATAAATACGATTACGTCTGGTTCCTCCTTTCTATGTGAGGTGAGAACTCATCAGTATGGCCGCAACCCCCCATTCAAAGGCATTCGGTCCACCATTCGACGACACCGACGCAGACATTATCCTTCGAAGTTCCGATCAAGTCGATTTTCTTGTCTACAAGGCTATATTATCTGTAGCATCCCCCGTCTTCAAGGACATGTTTTCTTTACCGCAGCCTGGAGGAACTGACGCCATCGGAGTCATCGATCTCCCGGAAAGCAGCGGGGCTTTGGCAGCTCTGCTGACCGTCATTTACCCTGTCAGCCCGGAAACGGCCGAGCCACGTCCCTCGAACGACCTCATAGCTGCCCTTGAGGCGGCCAGAAAGTACGATATGACCACCGCATCCCGCCGTCTTCTCCAGGATTTTGAGAATTCGGCGTTCGTGCAAGGCAACCCTGTGGAGGCCTTCTGTGCCGCATACACACAGAAACTAGGGGACGCAGCCCGTATAGCCGCAAGGGCATCGCTTAAACATCGAATGAACTTGGATGACATCGGAGACGAGTTGGAGCACACGAATGGACCTGCACTACATCGATTGTGGCGGTACCACCGTGCTTGTTCTGCCGCCGCGGCTACCCCCGTTCAAAACACCACGCATCTTACTTGGATCACGCCAGCGCAGATTAGCTGGTGGAAGGTTGCGGGGCCGGGGGAACGCTCCCCAGACTGCCGATGCACTTTATATAGCTATACCGTGGGGACCAAAGGAAACCAACCCTGGTTGATCCACTCTTCGTGGGTCAACTACATGAACCGCGCTCGCGGCGCCTTGCGAGAGCATCCTTGTAGCGAGGCAGTCACCCACCATGACGTCCTGGTGCCCTCCTACCAAGAACGGATGTGTCAAGAATGCCAACGACGCATTTGTGGCTTATCGGAATTTAGTCGCTACCTGGGAGAGGAGGTTGACAGACGCGCCGCGAAAGTAAGAAGGTTCCCTGGATCTCCTCTTGACGCCTCGCTCACTGTTTTATTTTTCTTATTTTCATGGAGGTTCGTCTGGATCTACCATTTTGACGTCCCCCGCCGATCGATCTACTTATGTGCAGTTACTCGATTTCAAACCCAACGGCTGTATCCTTTCGTTTCCGCGATTGTGCGCTCAGATGCGGTATCGTATCTGACTCACTGTACCTCGTGCAATAAAAGTCTACTTTGTCAGACATGTGGGTCAGCCACCAAGTATATGACACCTGGTGTCGTTTTTCAGGACGAGTGACGGTACATACAAAACCCATCTAGGCCAGTACACTTGCGGTCCAACTGAGGCCTGAGGACTCGGACATAAGTGTTCTCGTATAGTTATACCACTTATCGGCCCAGTACGGTGTGCTATCGTCGACCCTACAGCCCGAGTCTACCGATAGACTGACGCGAAGACGTCAATACCTGGTACTCATATGAGTACCTGAGTCAGCCGAAAGAGCACCGCCAGTCCTACCTGGTCAGACCAGAGGGGCCACGTATTTGCCGATGACAGAAGGATAGTTCTTTTTTTTTTTTATCTGTATTATATTCCGCAGCGAGTAACTGGGCCAAGACGCGGGCCCTGTGGTACTATGAAAATTTCAGGCAGGTATGGTGTATCGTAATGGGAAAGAGCTGTAAGGTGGGCATGCTCGTTGCGCTCGGAATGCGCACTTCGGAGCGCCCGCAACACCAATCTGACTATCTGCTTGCATCGCTCTCCCCACGAAGTCGTCAGCGCGTCAATCTCCTCCTTATTGGGACCCTCTCAGTCCGGCCGGCCCGGGTGCTGGGCATTCCGAGTCGTTTATGTGCAGTGTTAATTGTTTAATTTTAAAAGTTTCGACCCACTTTACTGCACATGGACCACTGGTTCCCCCTTCGCCATGCTACCGCTACAAATTCCTACATTCCCTTGTTCCAGTTTCGCTCTAACTCGTCTACGCCTGACACCGCTCGACAGCTCTTCATACCCCCTCCTCGCCACTGGCACGCGGTCAAATAGCAACCATAATTTTTGTTGGCTTCGCCTCTCTCTTGGTCGCGTTCGCCGGACATCCTTTGCCTTCACTATTTTGTTTCATTCCGAGAACGCTTACTACTCTTCGGCGCTGACAGATAGATTAGAGACGCATGTACAGGTGGGGGAATTCAGGTTCTCTCCTTTTTATAATTATCTTCTCGCGTGAGCTCTTCTGAGGTCTTTTGCGACCTCTCTTCGCCTAGTCCCTCGGCGCTAGACCGGGCCACCGTGCCGTCGCGTGTCTTGGAGTCTTCGCGTGAGGGCCTGTTTCGTCTCGGTTCAGTTCCAGGAACTTTCTTGCTCCTTGCTCATCGACGCGCCCTGTTCGCCCCGGCTCGGCGGGCGCACCTCATCTTTCCCCTTTCTTCTTCCTCTGTTTCCAGTCCTCGAAGTTTCCAGCTCACCCGCGCGCCGTCTTGCGCGCTGCAGAGTAATATGTAGGTGATACGATTTGTAAGTTGGACGTGCCTTACGGCCCGCGCCGCGCACGAATGGACGGACCGGGCTTGGGGGCGTTGACTCGGTTTGTTTCTGTGGACCTACAGTACTTCCTGCATTGGACCCGTTCCGTTGACGTGGCCGTTTTGACCTCCAAATTCATACTATACGCACGGAGCGTGCACGGCGACTCGGTTCTGCACAACCGACCTTTTTCTCAGGCTAAACTGAACTTGAATACTCTACCTAGTGTTGCCACCAGTCCAAGTTGACACCGGTGTGACTTGTACACCGCTTGGAAGTAGTGCAACTTGTTACAGCTTGCACCGCCAAGTTATGCACTGGTTACAAATATTTTCCCATACACGTATTGTCAGAACGACACTGATAAGGAAAGAAACGATCGGGTCACGTGGTCATCCCAGATCCGGCGTTCGGTCTTTTCGGGAAAAAAGGAGGATAACCCTTATCTGACAACATAAAAAATTATTATCCGCGGGATTTTACCCAATGGGAATGTTACATGTCCAATCAGTCACCGTGAGAAGGCTGTAAAGTAGATTATTTTCATTGGCTGTGGGAACGGTCCGTGAGTTGAAACCAAGTTGGCAACTTGGACCGGCTTACACTGGGCAACACTAACTCTACCGACAAAGTCGTAAGAGTTCTGTGTCGTATACGTATTCTCGAAGACTTTCTTTGTCGTACATTTTGCACTAGTGTGCATCCACCAGTGTGAAGCTGGCCGGGGAAAGGGATTCAGCAGCCTGACAGCAGGAATCATAAACTCACGAAACTAGAATAACAAGTGCAACATTCACCAACACCAGAAAACACCAGAACTACAGCTGGAGTCCGAGAGCGGTAATGGAGATCGGAACTAATTCCCTACTAGGTCATGCTTTCCGCGTGACTGGGACGCTCAATCGATAAGTACCATAACCTCTAGTTTCGACTGGCTGACGTCTGCAGTCATCCGCTCCTTCTCCTTTCTGCGTGAGGGCAGCTCGTCACTATGACCACTACTCCCAACTCAGAGCATACCGAATGTACTTCCCCCACGGCATTCGGTCCACCATTCGACGACGCCGACGCAGACATCATCCTTCGAAGTTCCGATCAAGTCGACTTCCATGTCTACAAAGTTATATTATCTAAAGCATCCCCTTTCTTCAAGGGCATGTTTTCTTTACCGCAACATGGCAGCACTGCCACCACGCCGAACTCTTGCACCATCGTCGATCTGCCGGAGAGCAGCAAGACTTTAGCAGCCCTCCTGACGACCATCTATCCCCTCGCCCCCGGGTTGGAAACGCACGGAGGACGTTCCTTGAGCGACCACTTGGCCGCTATTGAGGCGGCCAAAAAATACGACATGGCCCCTGCATCTTTCCATCTTCTTCAGGATTTCGAGGATTCAGCATGCATGAAAGACAGCCCTGTGGAGGCCTTCTGTGTCGCATATACACTTGAGCTAAGAGAAGCAGCTCAAATAGCCGCGAAGGCATCACTTAAACACCGGTTGAGCCTGGACGACATTGGCAATGAGTTGCAGCACACGAATGGACCTGCCCTGTTTCAATTGTGGCAGTTCCACCGTGCTTGTTCTGCTGCCGCCGTTGCTGCCATCCCGGACACGAACCGTTTTACCTGGATCACTCGGGACGCAAACTGGCAGAACAGCTGGTGGGAACTTGCAGAGCCAGGTAGCCGCATGTCTTGCAAATGCAACAGACATGCCCTTCAGTTGGGGGACTCAACGGTGACCTATTTTGACTTTGACTCCGATCATGATAGCACTCGGCCTACGATCTGGATGGCTCACGCTTCATGGAATAACTACATAGAACGCGCACGAAATGCCTTGAAAAGCCATCCTTGTAGCGAAGCAATAACTCACCATGTTATGCTCAACCCCTCCTACAAAGAGAAACCGATGTGTAACGAGTGCCAACGACGTATTTGTGGCTTATCGGAGTTCAGTCGCTACTTGGGAGAGGAGGTAGAGAAACGTGTCTCGGAAGTAAGAAAGGTCCTTGCATCCTGTCTTGACTCAGCTCACTGGTTTTCTTTTTTCCATGAAGGTTGCTTTGACCTTGCCATTTTGACGACCCCCAGTCGATCTACCTACGCGCTGTAATTTGATTTAAATTGATTGAATTCCCCTACGTGTAAGTAAGTATGCTCCACGAGGTCGCGGAGGTTATGATGCTAGCTATCTCGGCAAGAATTTCTACGTTGTATCCTTCGATTTGGAAAGTTATATTGCATTTATGGGCTCGAATACGACATAACCGCTTGGTACTGTACTACAGCATTGACGCACTATACGATGGCTCTGGTCGGTCATTGATGGTACGCACAGTTTCTTTCGCAAGCAATAAGAACAAATGCTTCCCAAGTGAAATCAGCGTTGTACGTTCAGGCCCATGCCAGTGCCAGTGATTACCCCAGATCGGAGCCCCAACGTTGCGTCCACGGCGCCACGAGGTAAAGTCGTTCTCAGTGCGGATGGCAGCTTTCATCGTCGAATACAGTTACCATGTTCGTCAACAAACTCGGCTTCGCGACTTGGGCCCTCCATTTGACGACGCAGAGTCACCCACTGCCTCCCCACCGAGGGCAGAAGGGAAGGTACCAGTGCTACCTCATGGACATGACGGATGGTGTTGTTTTCCTCGTTCATCGTCATCGGTTACCCTCGCCATTGATGCAGCGAGATGCGCTTGGAAAGACAAAACGGCGGTGTTCTTGTCATTAGCCCCCGAGATATTGAATATGGTTTGCACGGTTTGCACAGGAACGGATTCCCGTGGCGGCCTTGTGCACCTCACTCTTTTCTTCCAGTGCGTCATGGCGCTCAATTTTACAGAGGCGGCAGTTTCTTTGCGAGGCCCGATTGGTGACGGAAGGTCACACATTGGTGCTCTGCTCCTTTGTGAACTCTTCCTCTCGCTTGTGCTCATGCGTGGTGCTTGTGGCGCGAGACTGCCAAAGAATGGGAGGGAGTGGAAAGGTTCTCATCGCCAGCGGCGCTCACGACCTACGTTGTAACTACAGCAATAGCCTGAGTGTAATAATACTAGTATTTGGCTGTCAAGACGCTCGTATAAGCCCGTATGACCGTCGCGGTGCTACTACTAGTCTCTACAGCGCTCTTCTCATCTCTGAGAGTAAACCCTCCTATAATACTTCGTAACCTGCGCAATATCTAAGTTATATTACATCCTTAGTACACCCTCATCCGAGTCCCAAGCGGGTGTCGAGTTCAGCGACACGCATCTCACCTCCCGGCACAGGCAAATCCACGCAGGCGCAAACTAGGGCAGCATCACGGACTAAACTCAATGATACCTGCACAGTTTTTTCAGCAGGATAGAGACAAGGATGGAACGTGGCGAGACTGATCAAAGACAAGGTTCCAGTCGAGGCACGTATGAGCATTCGAGTCAGTTCTGGCCCAAGTCAATATCCATCTATCTCCCCGCCACAGAAATAACACGCGGCGTAACACGAATATGAGTTCATTGGCCGTGCTTAGGAGCAGGTAATTAAGTCCACACCTGTTGCTCGCACCCGGGTCCATCAGCGCTAACTCCCATCATGTTACCAGATGCCTCAATCGCCTGCCCTTCCTCCGCCTTACTTGTGTCCATCTCGTCGGCCTTGTTCTGACGATGTCTGGTCGGCGCCGAGCATATACAGCCGAAGTCTACTTACCCTGAATCGCTCTACACGCATTAAATCCTTGGCGGTTAAGCGAAACTCTCGCATGTGAAGGACAGCAGAGTAAATATCAACGTCATTTGGGAGGCATTAATCCTTGGGCCTCGTAACGCCTTGTTCTTGTCCTTGTCATTAGTAACAAACACGTGGCACCACCGGCGAACATGCTGAACTGATTTAGGAAAAGCTTCCTGGGTTTTCTTAAATTGCTCTGCGTTCGCCTCATGGTGGGAAGAGACAGTCAACTGGATTGTAATGATGTATATATCAGTGCACTGTTGGCTCCCTACTTCCCAGGCATTCCCTATTACCGACATCATCATTTGGCAGATGATGGTGTCGGTAACGGGGAACACTTGGGAGGTAGGGAGCCAACAGAATGGCCTTCAAAGTCCGAATGGGCAAAGAGCCAGGCATAGACAAGCTTTTCGAAGACGTAACCCGCAGATGCACCAAGCCAGAGATGATTGCTTATCGAGTAGAAAAAGTTGGCTTGCTTAGCGGCATCTAGTTGTTTGATGGCTTTATCGACAAGATTACGGAGGAATTTCATTTCTATATCCCCAACTACGGTTCTCCGTGGATGCTCCCGGGCCAGCCGTATAGTCGAAAGTAGGTGAGAATCTGTATCCAATATCTTCTGATATAGGCCGTCGAAATCGTTGGGTTTCTCGGCGAACTTTTGGGCCGCGTTTGTTGCAAGCCTGATAAGATGACTTGTTCTCTCCGGATCCCCGAGTCAACACGACACAGGTCTGCGCAGTAGAACCCCATAACTCAATTTGCTCTCGGAAACTTTCCGAGAGCAAATTGAACTATGGGGTTCTTCTACTGCGCGGACCTGAACGGTCGAGATCGAGACCGAGTATCGTGCTGTAGAAGCTCAGATGAAACGAAGGCGCTTGGGGCAATCAGACTAAACGGACCCAAGTGCAATCAACTCATCATAGGTGAAACAATCCATCACAAAAAATCCTGCCTGAAACTCTTTTGACCACTGATACCATCGATCCTTCGCAGGAGGGGTTGGCTGCACAATCCAAGCTTGGCGTTGCGTGGAGGCGCAGAGAAATGTCGGGCATGGCTGTTTGTTAGACTCACTGGAATTGGTAAGAGCCCAGGTTCCTGCTGGGAGAACGTTGTCCTCCTCCTTGGCAGCGTCGTGCACTGTAACCCCAGTATGTTTGAAAACGACGAAACGAGTCGACGGGTGTAAAGCAGTAGGCTTCATGGCGTAAAGACGGGGGAAAAGGACATAGAAGAGGAAGCATGACTTCCCTGCGTTCGTATTTGGCGATTCCCGGGTCAGGTACAAACCGGAAAAGTGAGAACCGGCAGACCAGCGTCATAAAATATACTCTTCAATTTGCCGGTTCAGACTCCCGCTGACATCTCGCCCGCACATTTTTGTATACGCCATTTTCCCTTAACATCATTTTTCTCACTTTGTTGTACATTTTGCACACGTGCATCCACTAGAGGGAAAGTGATTCAGCATGAACTATACACTCACGAAACTGAAACCAAGGACTCAAAGCTGTCTGGAATCCTAGAGCGGTAACGCAATCTCCATCCTAGTTGGTCACGTGACTGGGACGCCCAATCAAAACCCCTGTTCAGCACTTTCTCCTTTCTGCAGGACAACTCGTCACTATGACCATTACTCCCGGCTCAGAGCGTTCCAAACATACTCCCCTCATGGAATTCGGACCGCCATTCGACGACGCCGACGCAGACATTATCCTTCGAAGTTCCGATCAAGTCGACTTCCATGTCTATAAGGTTATATTATCTAAAGCATCCCCTTTCTTCAAGGACATGTTTTCTTTGCCACAGCCTGTCACTCAGAACTCACGCACCGTCATCGATCTGCCGGAGAGCAGCAAGACTATAGCAGCCCTCCTAACAGCCATCTATCCTGTCCCCGCGTCGGAAACGGACGAGGAACCTTCCTTGAGCGACCACTTGGCGGCCATCAAGGCGGCCAAAAAGTACGATATGACCGTTGCATTGGCCTATATTCTTCAAGATTTCGAGGATTCAGCATGCGTGAAAGACAGCCCCGTGGAGGCCTTCTGTATCGCATATACACTTAAACTAGGAGAAGCAGCCCAAACAGCCGCGAAGGCATCACTGAAACATCGGTTGAGCCTGGATGACCTCGGCAACGAGTTGCAACACACGAATGGACCTGCGCTATTTCAATTGTGGCAGTTCCACCGTGCTTGTTCTGCTGCCGCCGTTACCGCCATACCGAACAACGACCTTACTTGGGTCTCACGGAAGGTACAGAGTAGCTGGTGGGAGCTTGCAGAGCTAGATCACAGGATGCATTGCGAATGCAAGAAACATACCTTTTCGGTAGGGCAGCGGTCTAAGACCTGGGAGGCCCACGCTTCATGGAGTAACTATATAAACCGCGCACGGGATGCCTTGAAGGAGCAACCTTGCGGCGAAGCAGTAATTGATCATGACATACTCAAGCCCTCCTACAAAGAACCGATGTGTAAAGAGTGCCAACGACGCATTTGTGGCTTATCGGAGTTTAGTCGCTGCTTGGGAGAGGAGGTAGAGAAACGCGTCTCGGAAGTAAGACAAGGTACTTACATCTCGTCTTAACACAGTGCTCACTAGTTTTCTTTTTTAAGGTTGTTCTGACCTTGCCATTTTGACGACCCCCGATCGATCTACCTACACGCTGTAAGGTCAGCGTACCCGCTGCCCCGGTAATCGCATGTTTCGCACCTTTCGCATCCTTCGCCCTCCAAACCGTTAACCTCGGTGATGCCGCAACGACCTTGGCATCTCGGTGTGCCACCAAGCCTTTCTTTTAGATTACCTCGCTGTGCCGCATCGTGCACCGCGTAGTGCTTTACACCTCGGCCAGCTACGCGCCTCGTGTTCTCTTTGTGTTCTCTTTGTTCTCTTCCGCTTTTTGTATGTTTCTTTCACCTTGCTACCGCTCCCTGTGCACAGGTTGTAGCGGTGGCCCATGATGATCTGTTGAGGGCGCGCCCTTTCAATAATTTTGTGTTGCTTGTTCTGCCTGGTTTCTCGGTCCTGAGCTCTCGTCTCTGCTTGTCTGTGCTCCCCCTGTGCCACTCTACTCGTCTGCGCGGGCATCGCTCTCTTTCTCTTTCTCTCCATCTCACTTCCGACTCGTACACCTTACATTCCAACCCGTTCTCTCCGTGTCCGCTGGTTTCGTAGGACTACCCCTGCTACCGTACTCTACGCGTTCTGGCCACGAGTACCTACGTTCTCTGATGTATTTAAAGCCTCCAGTTTGTGCAATAGAAAGGCAAGCAACCCAGCTTTTTAGAGCTGTTGCGAGTCCACTTCCCTCCTTGTGTGATTTTCTCTTTGCGTGCCTCAACCCCGTGAGATCGCCTCGCTGCCTTTGCCTTTGCTATCGCCATCACTCCCCCTTCTCTGCCCTCTCACTCCTGCCGAACTCACCTGCGCGTACCACCGTGCGCACAGCGCTGTAACTTGATTTAAATTTGATTGTATTCCCCTACGTGTACTCCACGAGGTCGCAGAGGTTATGGTGCTATCTCAGCGAGAATTTCTACGTTGTGTCCTTCCTTCGGTTGGAAAGCGATATTGCATTTATGGGCTCGAATACGACATCACCGCTTGGTACTGTATCGACGCACTATACGATGGCTGTAGTCGGTCATTAATAGTAGCGACAGTTTCTCTTGCCCATGCAGGTGACTATCCCAGATTGAAGCTCCCACGTTGTGTCCACGGCGCCACGAGGTAAAGTCGTTCTCAGTGTTGATGGCATGTTTCATAGTCAAATACAATTACCATGTTCGTCAACACTGGCAAACCCAATGAGCCTCGCGACTTCGGCCCTCCATTTGACGATGCAGATGCAGATACCATCCTCCGGTCTGTAGATAACCTCGACTTTCGCGTCTACAGGGTCATCCTGTCCAAAGCGTCCCCCGTATTCAGGGACATGTTCACTTTCCCCCATCCTCCCGATCC
>QLOZ01002213.1:0-16897 GCA_003314065.1 Lactarius sp. MG50 | reverse complement strand
AAGCCCTTAGCCACGAGGCGTGCCCTGAAGCGGCCATTGGCCTTCCGTTTGAACACCCATTTGGACTTGACGGCCTTGCGGCCCGGCGGTAAGTCCACCAAAGTCCAAGTCCCGTTCTTAGTGAGCGCGTCCATTTCATATTGGCACGCTCCACACCATTCGTCAGCGAATTCAGATGCCATCGCTTCCCGATAGGTGGCGGGATCATGATATCCGTTGGCTGCTAAGGCTAGCAAAGCCATCTGTCCGACCTGACCAGTCCGGCGTGCGCGTGGCCCGGTGTCCCCTCCGTGGTAGCGTGGGTTGGGGCGAGGATTCTCGCGAAGTCGCATAGGCAACGGCGGGCGAGGTCCGAAGGAGGGACCAGGAATCCCGGTGGCGATGCGGGCGTAGCGCGGGCGCGGAGCCGGCGGCAGCACGGGAGCAGGTGGATGCGACGGAGGTGTATGGTAGATAGTGACTTCTCTACTAGGTGGAACGGGGTCCGGCGTAGCGGGGGCAGGTGGTGGGGCTTCTCTCTCAGGAAATTCAAGTGTGACTTGTCCCTGAGGGACAACAGGATTCACCGGGGGAGTGGACGGCTGGCCACTCTCCCTGAATGGAAAGGAGCGTTCGTCGAATGTCACGTCGCGAGACAGGACGATCGCTCGGGTACTACTATTCCAGAGTCGGTAACCCTTAGAACCGGACTCGTACCCAACAAGCGTCATAGGGACCGATCGTGGATCGAGCTTCTGTCGCTTGCCCTCCAGCACATGAACATATGCCTTGCATCCGAAGACGCGAAAATATGAGACATCCGGAACGTGACCAGCGTTCCAGAGCTCGTGCGGTGTCCACCAACCAATAGTCCGACTGGGAGTTCTATTGTAAGTGTGTACTGAGGCATCAACTGCCAACTCCCAAAAGCCGAGGGATAGGCCGGCGCTGTGGAGCATTGCGCGTGCCTTGTCCAAGATGGTGCGATTCCATCGCTCAGCTAAGCCATTCTGCTGGGGCGAGCCCGGCATTGTCAATCTATGATCTATGCCCTTCTCGTCTAGTATAGTTCTCAGCGCGCCTGACATGTATTCCCCCCCACGATCTGAGTGCAGTGCGAGGAGACGTCCCGAGGTCTGAGCTTCCGCCCAGGCCAGGAATTTCTGAAACGCAGCCACAGTCTGATCTTTAGATTTGAGGAAGTAGACTACACCATGTCTAGAGTAATCGTCGATAAAGGTGACCATGTACAGAGCGCCTTGAATAGATCTCTGCTGCATCGGCCCGGCTAGATCGCTATGAACAATCTGGAGTATCCAGTCCGAGCGCTTATTAGACGATGAAAAGGGAAGTCGCGTGTGCTTGCCGAGCTCGCACCCGGGGCATGGCGACTGATCGTGATCGATCGAGGCATCAAAGGAAATCCCCTTAACGGAGTCCTTGTATCGCTTAAGGGCGTTATATGACATATGCCCCATGCGCTCGTGCCAGATCTTTAGATCGATAGCAGGACTGATTGCATGATGCGCGTTAATGCTGGGTAGGACATCTGCGTCCATCCAGAAGAGGTTGTTTTGGAGGTAACCCCTAGCTATTGGCTTATCACGTAGGTATACTGTGCAGCCCTTGTCCCTGAACTCTATAGAGCCCTTTTTCCTCAACAAGACGGTGACAGAGAAAAAGCGTTGATCAGCATCTGGCATGTGCAGGACGTCGTGCAGAGTGATTTCCGCATTGGAAGTCCGGATACGAACTGTTCCAATCCCGAGCTGATCCAATGCTACGCGTTCTGTCCCGGAGTTTGACGTCCGGTTCCCTCTGAGGCCAACCTTTCCAGGTGCCGGGGTGTAATGAATGAAGTCGGATCACGTGTGACTGATATGATGCGTGGCACTGGAGTCCACACACCAAGTCGATCGACCAATTGCATAGAGGGAAACACGTAGATTATCACTATCAGACTCGCTATCAGAAACTTGTTCTATCTTAGCGCTGCTCGGTAAGGAGACATGCGCGTTAATGGCTTTCCCGGACTTCGACTCCTTCTCCTTCTTTTCCTTCTCCTCCGCGTCCCGCTTCTTCTTGCGGCAATCCGCGGCCTTGTGGCCAGGGATCTTACAGTAACCACATTTAGATTTTTTCTTATTACTATTGTTCTGTTTGATGGGAGCGACTTTGTTAAGCGAAGCGGAGGTGGAGTTCCGACGACCTTCCTCGTTTAGGATCCGTTCCTGGATGGTCTGAGGTGTCAGAGCCGAGGTAGATCCGGAAGCGAGAATAGTCGACACGACAGGGGAGTAGGATTCAGGTAACGCCTTGATCAAGATAAAACTGAATTGGAGATCGGTGATCTCCATCTTGTTATTGTGGAGGGTGGTACGGGCTTCATTAAGTTTGTGGAGCTGAGGGAGCATGGGTTTGGACTCGTCTAGAGCCGTTCCCGTTAAGGAAACCCAGGAGTTGAAGGTGGACATGGAGCCTGTGCCGCCGTAAACGCGCTGAAGCTCTTCCCACTTGAGCTTGCATGTGCCGAACTTAGAATCGTCCAGCACGCAGTTCCAGACGTCTTTTTTGGTATAGACCTCGAGGACGCCCAGAAGCATTTCCTCTTCCGTGTTCCAAGCCGCCTTTAGCGTGGCATCGGCCAGCTCGGTTCCGGTAAAGTGCTCGCGGAGTCCATTCATGCGAAAAACGGCTAGCATGCGTGCTGACCAAGTGGGCCAGTTAGATCCGTCCAGGATCTCGACGGTGGCGGCAGGGGGAAATGTGATAGATGGAGCCATACTATATTTGTGCTACGGTAGTACTGTGAGTGGAGTGCGACGATTTGAAATCTGGGTTTGAGGAGCAGTCAGACCCAGTAACGAAGATCTGATGGACCCCTTGGCGCAATAGCTGTGCCCCTGAATCCGTAAGGATCCAGCCCCCCGGTCCCGGCGCAACTTTCTATGGTAATATGATACTAGTAATGCTTTCTATAATTAGATAGCGCACCGCAGTTGTGACAAGCCCAAGTGCTCAGGGGAGTGACTACCCCCGCCTTGTTCTAGACCCAAAAACTCTGCCCCACTAAAGGGGTCGTAGCCAACCGTTCAGTGGGCAAATAGTCCCCGGGGCCTGCCACCCGGTTTCCTATCATGGCTGTAAGGCCGCATCTGGCTCATACTCCACGTGCTTAACCAGCGATCGCGTGTACGTTTCCCCAGGATAAGTAGATAAGATTATTACATAAGTGCGTGCGGGAGCTGAAGGAAGACTTGCACGTGCTTCTGCGTCGCCACGCTCCGTCGCATGGCTCGTGGGAAGCCCGGGTGAGGAGCCCAGCCTATGCCAATCCACCGGCTCCAAGGGGCCGGGGAAGCGGGGTCAGCAAAAGATAAGATAAACGAAGCTCGCCTTTTGGGAGGGTGATTTTGCGTGAATGATAAAGGGAGCTTGTGCGCGATAGATCTTCTTCTTGGAACTCACAGGCGGGCAGGGCCCATAACCTGTAGTTACGCAGCTAACTTTAAGTATGCTACCTAATACGGTAGCGACAACTTCAGTTATCGGTCAGAAAACTGATATTATAAGTCATAAGTACCTAATACGGTAGCGACAACCTTCAGGGTGGCGCGTCAGCCAAAACAGGTAACGTATGATGTAAGCAAATACTCACTTCAGTTATCGGTCAGAAAACTGAAGTGACAGGGCGCGAAAAGAGTCCTTAAATACATAACAACGAACGTATAATCGGCCGAAAAGCTTCGGACTTATATCAGAGAGTAAATGAGTGATAAATGAACTAATATGAAGCAATGAATCGTAGAGAACGAATGGAGAAGGTGAAACTTTCAGTGTCTTTGATCATTACATACGGACTTATCTAATCTAAGATATCGGAGCGGTAGTGCCATGCGGATAACCGCGCTGTCCCGGTCCCCAACTCCGGGCCGGTCCAACACTAGGTCCTAGAATTAATAGTAGGACCGAAGAGGTCACGACTCGGTATCTTTATGTTCGGCCGCCTGAGCATTCGCACCATTATCTGTGGAAACGGAAAGTTCATTAAGGGTCATAATGGAAGCTGAGCCATTTCGTTATCATTCAAGAGGCCATCCCTTATATCATAGGAGAACTCATCTGACAATTCACGTGGAGACAATAATGACATCCACTGGAGGGATAATACAACGTTGCTTCAATCAAGGTACGCTACAAGCCAAAACACGAAGAGAAAGGCGTGTGACCGGCGCCCACTTGAAAGTGTCCATTACTCCCACCAAAAGAAGCAGGAAAAAGACACGGGAGAACGAAGTCGTGAAAATGGAACAGGATGGAGGTTGACTCGTGTGCTGTAGTGCACCGGGTTAAAGATAAACTGTAGGCCATTAGGGATGATGCTCCTCCCCCGTGGCCGTTACCGTCGGCGTCGACGGGAATAGAAGGCTGAGGCTCGGGCTGAGGCTCGGCAAAGATAGAAGACATGGAAGAGAACGAGATGGATGGATCCATTGAATTTCTCCTATGAGCCATTGGGGGGTACCGTAACGTTGGGGAACATGACGTCCTAACACATATAGTTCAAACAATAAGCCGGGAAAAATCCAACCGCTTCAACAATAAGTCAGATATTTTGGGAAGCCACGGTGTCGAGAATGACCTTGTTTCTCACCAATCTTCGGACCCTTTACTAGGTTACAGTACTGGGAAGATCGGGGCCAGGGGAGCAGCAAAGCGCAGCATGGAGCCTGTTTGATACGCCAGTTGCCGGCCGATACTGTCACCGCTAGACACCCTGCCATCCGGACTCGAGTCTGTAGCAAGAATCCAGAGGCGAGAGCTGGTGTGTTCAGTATCCCGTTGACAACAGTTTCGATGGACCTCCAATAACTGGAAAGCTAAGAAGTATCTAATTATCGTCTCAGGAGACAGAGGCTGGGCGCGCTGAGCACCACTAAGGGAGAGCCTCCGAGGCCGAGTCGACGCCAGAGCGCTGCAGTCTGTTACGATGCTGAAAGTCCATAGTCTAGCGTAACAGACCCGTTTTGTATGCAATTCGGGGGTTCCAAGCGTTTAAGTAAAGCACTTTTTCCTTGTTCGGTGGTTGATGTGGATAGTGCAGGTGGGCGCGGGACGCAAGATGTACATTTATACCCATGGTGTCAGGGAAGTGGTTTAGCGGCCGCTCTTTAGCGTGCGGGGGGGGGGACGGTGGTGGTGAACGATGCGTGAGAAATTCAAGCAGAGACGGTTGTCGGTGGCGATGCACTTGCCACTGGGCCAGGCAGTGCCCGTCATGTCCATGTCCGACGCCATTATGCGAGCCGAGCTCAGTTGAACATCGGTCCTTCGTGAGGCTCGCGAGCTTGTTCACCACAAGATGTCCATAGCATGCTTGCCACTCGGCAAGCATGGTAATGGTAATGACTCGGAGTCTCGTCGGTCACAGCACCATGAAAAGCCTGCTTGCACCGCGCATTTCAGGTTGGAAGGTTACAGTAGCTCGCGTGTTTGACTGACGTGACGAAACTTAAAACACTAAGTACACACAACCTCTCTTCCTTCGGGTGCAAGCACATCATGGCCTGAGTGATCGCAACAGCCCCACACCATGCACATCACGTCTTTGATCAATACATCTGGATCTTGCCTCCGCGCTTGAAACCAGCCATCTAGGGCGAATCCGCTATCTCTATGCTTTATGGATATTTCATGTGGAACGTTGAATGTGCACCACACAGCTTTTACCTGCGCGACTCGCGTAATGGTGGCAGAGCCCCAGAACTGCCACACATCGCTTCGCGCTTGGGCCTTTTGTTCTGCATCCATCTCTGTCCAGATTCGGAGTGTTTGTGTCCCTTTTACAGATCTGCTGAAGTAAGTACAATAGTCCCATTGAAAGAGTGAAGACACACCAGACTTCCGTCTGCTTGCTGCTAAACCTTGCAGGGATTCTTCGGGGTGGACATTGAAGCCCTTTGAGGCTCTTTCATGTCAACTGCACCGAGAACACGAGGCGATTACAACCACAGCCGGCTAAGGAGTTGCCTCGGCAGCTTGCCGGGCCAGGAACAGCATAGTCGGAGCACAATGGGCGCCTCGACCTCGCGAAGGCCATGTGTGGTTGTACTTGATCGCTACTGTGGACGCGCTAATTCGTGAGCGAGGCCGTCCCCTGGAAGCGCCGGTGCCTCATAAAAGACCAGGTTCCGCATTTTCCCTCCACAAAACTTCGCCATCCTCATATCTGCATCCACGACTACCAGAACCACTCCTATCACAGCATGAATCCTCTCCACACAGCTCCTCAGTTCGATTACTTCTCCTGGTCAGATGTTTTGCCCGCGGAGGAGAAACATACTGCGATATGGTCCGAATCCGCGGACTACCTCGAGCCATCGCAGATGCACGACTTGTTTCCGGACGGTCTCGTGAGCGCGGTGTCCTCCGAAGTATGCAAGGTTACTTACGTTTCGGTGTCATAGGACATCGACGCCGGGGCTCTATTTGGCGATCTGCACAACAGCGGCGCCAGTCTCGCAAACGTCGATGCCGCAGATACCGTGGTGCTGGCATCTGACCAGGCCCCCTCTGGTATTTATCTGGAAGACTTAACGAACGACTGCAACGACCTGGATCCGGTGAGCACCCAACGGTTGATAGTCGACCACGGGCATTGATTTACCTTCTCGTACTACAGGATTCCCTCGGCCCTTGGCTCATGTCAACACCCCGTACGTCCTAGTCTTCCTTATATCACGTTCATTTGTGTTCACCTTGCGCAAAGCTCTGACGGACTCAAGTTCCATTTCATCGCCGTTTGGCGACGCACCATGGGCCGAAGACATACTCTCACCCACATGCCCAACAACTCCCACGTACAACGTGAGTGCTATGACATCAGTTAAGAGCTCTGCCCACCTTGACACCTAGCAGGGTCCCATCCCAACTAGCTCTGCGACGCAGGCCGCTACTCAGGCTGAGTTGGCCTGGCTCTTCGAGCCAGGTCAATTCGGCTATACCGCACCGTCTTACCTCGCCACCGATGAGAGCCTTGACGTACCGATCGCACCGGACTATGGTGCGAATTTTCTCGACAATGCCAATCTTTTTGGGGCGCCATCGTAAGTACCTGTTTCTGCTGCTCCCTGTTTATGGGAGAGGCACGTTCACCTCCGCTGACTCTGGCGATTGCAGGTATCCGGCGGAGTGGGTGTCCCCTGAGTTGTTAGCACCCACTGATGACGCGGCGACGTCGTCCACCGCCCAGATGCCGGCGGTGCTGGGGACCATCCTCGGTAAACGCCCTCGTGAGGCAGAGGATCCCTACGACAATGGGGACCTAGGCACTATCGATGACCATCAACCACGCCCGCGCAAGAAGGGCAAAGGGAAGATGGCAGTGAACGGGGTTTTGGAGGCGGCAGGGTCCTCAAGTAGGGCCCACCACAAGCCCACCACCAGGACCCCAACACATACTTATGGTAAATCCAAGACGGCGGGATGCGGAGCGGGGATGCTCGCAGCCACGCACACACAGGAAGTTTACCATCAATACATGCAGGGACCAAGTGTCCAGCAGGTGTTGGTGGGGACTACTGAGCCGGGACAGCTGACTTGGATTGAGGGGAGTGTGGAAGGAGGAACGTGGCACCACAACAGCAGCGTGGTGCAGCCGGAGGTGGAGATACACAGCACGGAGGACGACGAGCACGAAGAACAAGCAGAGGACGAGCACTTCTGGATCCCGAGGAGAATGCAGGAGCGGCACCGTGCGCTGTTGGCGGCCACGCCGGCCGACTGGAAGCGCGGGACGGTCGCCGTACTCAAGTGCCGTCTCTGCCCGGGAGCGGACTTCAGCGACTGGGAGAACTTCAAGCGCCACTGCGACGCAGCGGAGGCGCACCCGCTGGCCATCACCTTCTGCGGTCGCTGCGGGGATTTCTTCGCGCGCCGGGACGCACTCTGGCGGCACGGCAACGACCCGCCTCCCGCGTGTACCAGCGTCTCAGCGGACAGGGCTGCCTTCAAGCGCCAGGAGACCAACCGCGTCCTCGAAGAGTTCCAGGCGAGACAGATGCGCTGCATGACGACGGGAGAGCAGCTCGGCATGCCGTTCTCGAACATCATCAAGGCCATGTTCCCCGAGTCTTCGAAAAAGGGGAGCAAGGAGCAGAGCCGGCTCTCGGTCGTGCGCAAGTCGAAGTCGCGAAAGGCTAGGCGTTAGTGGTGTAGTTATTACCCTTTCTTTATTTTTCTTCTCTTCTCGCCGGTCCTACTGCGATGCGAGTGTTCGCAGTGTGGCGCCACGGACGATTTTCCTATTTGCTTGCTTTACTTTTACTTGTAGTGTTCTGTCTCGGCTTGTCTTCTTTGCCCCGCTGCATATATATACTGCAGAGTTTCTCGATCGACTTTTGAACTGGTGTCCTGATTACGCACCGTGTTTCCCCACATTTCCAGCAACCCTTGCCCAACTGCTGCTGAGACCTTGCACACGAAACCGCGGGAGTCGCGAGTAGGCGAAAAACAAGACGAAGCGAACAGATATAGAAACAAACACAATCGATGGATTACAGCCGGATCGGATAACTCTTATAAAACCCACGTCGACTTGGCATGGCTGACTTTGTTTCTTGCCACGCTGCCGCATCGTGAGCAAGTCAAGTGCGCACCAGACCGTCGAAGACTTACTTCTTCCACACGGATCACCATGAGGAGATACGTAGTGGATACACATGGCTCCACGTGATCACCACGCGAGCGAATAGTGTGTGCACAAACACACACTTTCGCCACAAGCCTTGTCGGATCAACAAACGTTATTGGGAGCTTTTCCGAGACAGTCCTGACACAAGAGTCCAGGCAGCACGTTCGTTGAGGTGAGGAGGGCAGAGGGAAAAGTAAGGGGCCCATCGATTAGGAAGCCCATAGAGACACGTCAGCACCCCCCTTGATCGCTTCTTTGCTGACAACTTCTTTCTTTCGGGGCTTCTCCCTCCATTTGTTCCTCGCATCTAGCTACGATAACCCTTGCCGAACGTGATGGCGGTGATGGCGAACCTTTAATAGCGCAGGAATACTTGTGTCGTTGATTAAAAAATTCGTTGCACATTTCGGTGGACAGACACAGACACGCTAGCGTCAATACGTGTCGCGCGTGATATGCGCGTGTCATCATGCTCCGTATGTTGCGCGTACCCTGCACACGACGACACAGTCAAAGTCGATTAAACCCCGACCGCCTTTCCAGGCCATTTCCCGGGACGCGCATAGAACTGGGACGTATTCACATGACTGAGGAACATCAAGGTAGTCACGATGTTATGGAAGGATGGTGCGACTCATCCCGCCCACTCCAACTTCCCAGAGATGAATGTTTGTTGCCCAAGCGGTAAGCCTTGAGAAGGCAATTAAACAACTCCCATTTTACGCCCACCATGACAATTGTAGGAGAATGACTCATCCCTTAAACGAGAGCGATCTACCGAATAACTCGAATGTTATGTACAACCGCACTAAACTCAGGCCTCACGTATCTCGTTTGGCCGCGGCAATCGTCCAGAGGCCCCGAGCCTACGCCCGCATGCTCATTGCGGTTCGCTCGCACCCAACCGATCCAACGCGCAACGACTGGGGAGCCACGGCCCGCAAAAGGGCTGGAACAACAGGACGCTCTATATTGGCGGCGGGCTGGCCGCCATAGGGGCCATCTGGTACTGCTACACCATGGTGGAGAACGCACACGTCGAAAGGGAGGTGGAGACAGCGCCCTCGCCAGCAATGGCGAGTTCCGGAGGAGGCAGTCCGTGGGCTGCTGATGACGCGAGCCGCTCTGTGATAGAACGCTGATCTGGTGCGGAATATAATCGGAGGCGAAAGAAGCGAGAGATTGGGCCGGCCAAGGCATCAAACGCGGTAAGCAACGTTATGAGGACAGAAAGGAAGAAATTGTCTGCCGCGCATCTGAGGTTCGCTCCATTGCCATGGTAAGTGATTTTGGGACTGATGTCCTCAGAGCGTATTAATCTTTTCAGAGAAAAAGGTCGACGCGATGAAGAGCAGCTGGCGGGGATGGCTCAGCTGGGGGAAATTGCAGACTCGGGAGACGGCCGACGACCTGAAAACCGCCGCGCGAATGAGACGCTGGAGGCGTGGGACGCCCAGTTCAAGGAGGCAAGGCACAGGGTCGCAGAGAAGGACGAGGGTATCAAGCGAAGGGAAGACTTTCGCCTTTGGAACCGGATTGCGAAAGGTATTCGGAGGCGTTGAGAACAAACAGTACCATGTAGGTTTGACTTCCTTGAGTGCATGGTAGGTTGCCAGTGGAGTCGAGGAATTAGATATCGGAAAGCTGCCACCTGCGGCGCGTAGATAAAGCGACGAGAAAATGTTTTACGTAGTGTCGCGTGCCTCGGATACCCGAGCTGGGGTCAGACCACCTGAGCGCTTGATTTTATCAGTTGCCTCGCGTCTTGGACGGACCTGCAACTGCAAGGGGGTCGTCCCACGCCACAGGTACCGGCAACCTCGGATAACAGGCGGAACTGAACTCGGCTGGCACTCCGGGAAGTAAAAGATGCAAAAAATGCGTCTCGCTTGTCCCACTCCAGCTTTGACAAGGCATGGCATGTCCTATACTCGTTCACGAGACTCTGGACCCGGCGCGCAACTCCACGCACGTTTTGCTTAGGTATCGGAGAGATAACGATAAGGAGTCGTAATAATCTGCATATTTGTCCTTTCACACGCACACACGTGCACACACATAAAACGAGTATAGATAATCGAGGATCGTTATGGTACCACCGGTTATTACTTCGGCCCTACGCTCAGCAGCACATCTCGCAAGGGCAGCCTGTGGTAGGCAAGGTGTCATTATCGAGATGAGGCGGGGGGGTAAAAGTAGAAGTAGAAGGGCCTTACAGATGATATCGCCGACGCACTCGCAGCAACCCTATATGGGGATTTTCGTCAATGGTTGATCCCGCCTCGTGGAAAGGCAGAATATAAAGATAACAAAAAAAAATGGAAATTAAAACGGAAAGGGGAAAGATAGGGCGAGGCGGGGCGGCAACAAGGATGGGAGCAAGCGATGATAAGACGGACCTTGCAGCATTCTGTGGGAAAGCCAAGCCCGCACAAAGTCGGTTTTTGTTACTTTTTATGAAATGAAATACGTACCGAAGCAGAGGAAACATTCCATCGCCCCAAGGAAGCAGTCCTGTTCGAGAAACGGGGAAAACCGGGTCAACATCCGACGGAAGGTGTCGAGAAGCGAGAGGTGAAACATGGCAGGGAGTATATGATGGAGCAAGTGGAGTGGGGACATACACGAGCTGCTCCTCCTCCGCGGAGACGATGCGTCTTGTGTTGTTGCTGTTGGCTGTTAACAGGCGCAGCGGGGTTCACAGCGTCTTTTTTTTTCTCAGCAATGAATACAGCCCTTGCTCGCGCAACCGCTGAACACGCACCCATCTGAATGGACTGCTGGGGCTGAGAAGAAGTGAGCGGAGTAGGCTTAGGGGCATCCATTTCGTTAATTGGCTGGGAGTGAAGAGAATACAACTATGGTGGAGAGTGGAGTGGTCACTGGTGTATGCGGCGACGGCACGGGGAAGGAACTGCAGGGGGTTTTATAGGGTCCTCGGGGTAATTGACTGATTAGGCAGCCAGATACGGTCCATCCCTTGGTATGCCCTCATTTCATTCTAGGCCCCTTTGTACTGCTGAGGAAGCCCGTGACCTATTTGTCTATTTTTAATTGCCCGCAGCCTGTAATGATAGCCGATGCGTCTGCTCTGCTCCAGCCTGATCGAGAGAGGGCCATTGCCGGCCTGCACAGGCTCCTGGAGTTCCGCAGTTGCCAAGGCCAAAGAAGATGCCTTGTTGGGATAATGAAGTCCTCGGAGAGGCCATGGCAATCTGAGTGCCGGCGACGGCCGACGAACCGCACTCGGGCCGGCGCAGGACCCTTGCTTGTTGGACCGAGTGAGATAACTTAAGAGAGGGAGGGAAGGGTGACCCGATAATAGTATACGCACACGGGTTGTCTCCCTTTTTAAACTGATTGGTTGGTATAATGGCTCGGGGGCAGAATGGCGACAGATTGCGACAGAATTTCCATTTGCGTCGTTATCACACACAGCGCTTGCAGCTCGACGGCGTCAATGACTTAATTTACATAAATCCCGTTGCAATCGCGCACAACGTCGCCACATAACCCACCCGCCCTTGTGAAGGCTCTGGGGGTACAACTCAGCCATGACCTACTCAAGCCTAAGCACCGATGATGGCAGTCATGGCCTTGGCGACTCCGAAGAAAACAATGTTGATTCTAGTACCCCTCTCGATAGAACTATAGACAGGATTGGGATGGGTACGCCCTCTTTCTAACCGATGTCTGGATCTTGACAGCTTGATCCGACCGCTCTCTTCGTAGGCACCTACCAATGGATGCTCGTCTCACTCTGTGGTTTCGGTGAGTGATAATGCTCCTTATTCATTCAAGCGATCACCGAGCGATACTTTCATTTCAAGGTTGGATGGCCGATAATGTAAGCTCGATTCTACAACTCCACCGTTTCTGCTCTAGCGCAATGTCAGATGTGGATGCAAGCTGTAGCTATCATACTTCCCCGTGTGCAACGGCATTTTTCACGTACGTCTAGGCCGTCTCTGCAGCCCGAATTGTCTATTGATATGCGCGTGATCGCTCTCCCCCCAACTTTTCGTCCAGTCCCTGACAACCAAATTGGTATCTTGTCCGCGACAATGTTTGCTGGCATGATGTTTGGCGCTGTGGGCTGGGGAACTTGTACGTCACCTAGATTGTATACGCTCGAATAAGGCCTAATTTGCTACCCGTAGACTCTGATCTCATGGGCCGCATACCGGCATTCAATGCAACCCTCTTCTTAACCTCCCTTTTCGGCATATCCGCCTCATTTGCCACCTCATTCCCTATGCTTTGCGTTACCCTATTCTTCCTTGGTAGCGCGATTGGGGTAGGTTATTTTTCCGGGTGCATCTCCTTATTTCCGCACGTTAACACTTGAAAGGGTTCAATGCCCACAGATGGCACAATTTTACTAGAAAATATACCCGCCAAAAAAGACTACCTTGTCACTGCCCTCTCTGTATTCTGCTCCCTCGGCTCAGTCCTTGCTGCAGTCGTGGCCATAATATTTATTCCTAACAATTCCTGTGAGCCTCTACCCGCTCCTTGTGACTTGGATAGAAATCTCGGTTGGAAATACGAGCTAGCTGCTCTCGGTCTCATCGTATGTTTCTTCTCTCTCATTATGTCGCCTTCAACTGCTTATTGGCGTGCACGAAGACATTGGCGATGTTCCTCGCACGAATTCTTTTCTTCCGACTCCACGAGTCACCACGTTACTTGGTACATGCAGGCCGCCCACAAGACGCCCTTGAGACGCTCCGAATGATCTCGAAGTTTAACGGCTCCGAGCTTGAACTAGACCTCAAGGATGTGGAGGACCATATCCACGTCCCGCTCCCACACCAGCTGTACTCGGGGACCCATTCTGAGAACAGTCCCACATCGTCATTATTTGACGCAGATGCAGAGATACTAAGCCGTTCAACTGACACAAAAGCGCCATTAACTCGGGCTAACTCGACAATTCCACTTAACGCAGAGCCGCCAGACGGTATGGAAGGTGCACGTCTTATCAGTGACTACTCCGCTACCGGCGAATCCGGGACACCTCTCACTGCACATGCCATCGCTTCTCCAACGGAGCACCACTCGTTCCTGTATCCCCCTACCCCTACCCTCGGGCGTAACTCCTCCCAAGACATATCCCCTCCAACCAAGGAAGAAGAGAACCCCGAGGATGATATCGACACACCACCTGTGCGTCCGCGTCCGCCACGCGACCGCGCAGCGAGCGTTTCTTCGGTGCGCTCGTCGTTGTACGAAGTTGCTGACTGCGCGTATTGGGCGCTTCCACGGAGCATCAGACGGCCCGTGCTCGCCTCGCTCCGCCGCTTCACGATGGTCCTCGAGCCCGAATGGCGCCGCACGACCCTACTCGTGTGGGGTGTGTGGTGCACGGTAGCGCTCGCGTACCACATATTCAACGTGTATCTGCCCACGCTACTCGAAACGCGTCGAGTTGCGACGCCCGGGGAGACAAAGTCGCTCGAAAGGACCCTCTGGGAGGTCGTCATTTTCACCATTGGAGGTTGTCCGGGCGCTTTGGTGGGTTTCCGTTTGCGGGCTGCGCTTCCTCTCTCGGCGGACCTGGTCACTGATGATGAGCTGGCGATAAGTTGGGCGCGTGGTTGATAGAATTGCCACGACTTGGCAAGAGGCTGTCTCTTACGGGGAGCATCTTTTTAACAGCACTGCTTTGTGCTGTCTTTGCGCTTGCGCGCGATCCATTCCTTATCACCGCAACCACTGTCGGGATTAATTTAAGCGCGACGGTTCGTGGGGCTTTATCTTCCCTAGCGAGCGGTCGTACTCAATTAAATCACGTTGTTATAGACTATGTGGGCTGTGCTATCTGGGTATGTTAGAGGTTTGCTAGCCGTTGACAATTACTACGGACGCTTATGTCTCTCTTATCACTAAGCTGGACACCTGACCTGTTCGTCACGAAGGGTAAGTGTATTCTGTGTGCTTGAACCGGTCACTCATCTCTGCTGTCAGTTCGAGGAACGGCCTGCGGCGCAGCCCTTGCACTTTCCCGGATGTACGTCCCGTATCTCTTGATGTCCTTCTGTGCAGTTTTAACCACGTCGACTGATAGAAGCGGTATTGCTGCGCCCATGGTGGGCGGCATATTACTCATGATCAACCCTGCATTCCCGGTGTTCGCGAGCGCCGTAGTGTTTGCGTTAGCGGGTTTCTGCGCGCTGTTGCTCAAGGAGAACAAAGGCGGCGGCGCAAAGAAAAGCGGCCGGGCGGCCATGGTACATTAGCGTCCAGTACAGGGGCGATGATCGGACGATCCTTAAATTGTGATGGTTGTCCAGGTTGAATGGGTAGCAAACGTTATAACGTGAGCACTGTAACCAATTTGTCTCGTGCGCCAATAGCTGAGACGTGTCGCAGTCAGGAGAAGTATACAGTAGAATAGAACAATAGTATTTTTGTTATTTGCCGGACGCACCTTAAAATTGCATACGGTGTCTCCGCATATGAGCCGTATTGAGTCGGCCTCTTGGATTTCGCCCGGGAGCAAGACCCCAGAATGAATGTACGGATCCTGCTGACCCGCGGGACCGCAGTAGATGCCACTGCCACCGCGGAGCGCTTGGGCAACGCGTCCCAGAAGATAATAGTTTTGCGCGTCACAACCGCCGCCGCCACAACCACGTTCCCGCGGATGCTCCCATAGCGAGACTGCATTCTATAGTTCCATGCGATCATGCGCATACCGTACGAGAGTGGTCCCAGCGGCGCCATAATTTGCGGGCGGGCTAGCGGTGCCGACTGCCCGACAGTGAGGCGGTGGCTCCATTCTTCCCAAGGAGACGACGACGACGATCAGGGCGGCCGTGTTGTCTTGTTCTTTTCTGTCGGACCAGTCTCCAAGGATGGTTTTTTCCGGTGTTGTTGGAGGTTGTTGTTGTTGTTGTTGTGGGTCGTGGTAGTTGGACGGAGACGCGAGCTGAGTGGGGACGTGCAGGTTGAAGACCGTCTCCCAGCCAGAGCCCGACTTCGAGTCACTCGCTGCTAGCGCTGTAGGCCCACAGCTCCAACGGTCAGCACATCACATGGTCTTCGGCGCCCGGGTAATAAAAATGCCCCTGTTAGGCGATGATGGCGATGATGCTGTGGCGCGCGTGGGATTCATTTTGGGTCGGGAGAGCGATCGCGCACCCGTGGAGGCGGATTCGCCGAGGCACGCATCGGCGGGAAGCGCCAGGGCAAACTCTTCGGCGCTAATACCGGCCTCGGCGCTTTGGGCCGTCGCCGACACGTTTCTTCGGAAGTGGCGCACGCGCAGACGTCACGGTCGGGAGCGTGCGCGACGAGCAAGGGGGACGTTCTTGGGGGAAGAGGATGTGCGCGTCGTCTAGGGGGCACCACGGGCTCATGCTGGAGAGAGGGTCGCGCCTCCAAAGACTCGTCGAAGGGTTCAACCTGCGTACAGGATCCGCCTATATGTACTACTTGTCCCGTGACTTTTTCATCATGTGACCCCTTTGCTCCTTCCCTGCCCTTGTCAATCGGTATTGCACCAGTCCTGCCGGCTGGTCGTCCAGTTCCCGATCACCAGTTGGTCCAGAGGGCCGCCATGCACCACCGTGCAGAGGTAGGCGCCGCGTATATCCTCTATGGTAGGCTGCAGTCTCCCGTCGTGCACGGTACACCTCAATCGCAGCGCTATTTGGATCCGCGAGCGAGGGCACATCTCAACATTTGAGCTCCCCCAGGTGCGAACCGTGCATCATCCTCCGGACGCTGCTTTCGGCTAGCCAATTGCGCCATTGCGCAGGACTCGGCGTAGCGCAGAGCAGAACGAGAGCTAGGAGATCCTGAGAAGCGTCGACGGTAAACCTGGCGATCGAAAATTTGAACCCGAGCGTCCGATGGCAGGCCTCTAGAGCGCGCAGCTTCGAGGGCAGCTGGCGTATGGTGACGGCCCTCCTGTCTTGAGAGAAAGATACGACGAGTCCGTCCAGGCATTGCGGCATCCCGGATGCGGGGATATCGACCTTGTCGTGCTCTAACTAGTCCTCGCCAAGCCTCGTTGTAGGCCTGCAGGGCTGCCATCCGCTCCGTCGTGCTGACACCACTCTGTAGCCCATCGCACATGCCAGAAGTGGCAAGGTGGATGTGGCACTGGATACTGGACAATGATTCAGATAATATCTGATTAGGAGCGCTTACGGCTTGACAGGCCAAGAGTTCGTTGATATCAACTAGGGCCAGTATCTTGATAACGACCTCGGTAGG
>QLOZ01002212.1:0-10218 GCA_003314065.1 Lactarius sp. MG50 | reverse complement strand
TACTGGGATAATAGGTTTTGATGTGGCGTCCTTCTAGCCAGACCTTTTGATCCTTCTGAAACGTGTTACTGTCTTTGGTGGCGCATTCAGGAGTGCTTGTGCACGCTTTCTCGCGTTGGTGATGTGTGTGAGGCGATCTTGCACTGCTGGCGGGTCTGTGGGGTCGTTGTCGATAGTACACTGAGGTTGGTAACCAAAGAGGAGCTCATGCGCAGTGAGTTTAGTGCGATCGTGTGGCCAGGAGTTGAACACGAATTCTGCCATGGGAAGATAGTAAGCCCACTGGTCTTGTTGGTCTGGAACCCAGAGGCGTAGGTACTGTTCTACTTGTTGATTGGCGCGTTCACTTTGGCCATCTGTCCTGGGGTGGAATGCGGTGCTGATGTTCTGCTTAGCGTGTATGCTCTTTGTCAGTGCGCGCGCAAAGTGTGATGTGAATCTAGGGTCGCGATCTGAAATGATGCGTCTTGGTAGTCCGAACCAGGGTACGATGTGACGGAAGTACAGGGTGGCCACCCCTTCGCCTGTGATGGTGGTAGAGCAGGGGAGGAAGCGTGCTGCTTTGGAGCAGCCTTGGTCGACGATGGTGAGGATGGCATTGTGCCCTGCAGAAAAGGGGAGGTCTGTGATCAAATCCATGGACACACTCTGGAAGGGTCCCTCTTCTGCGGGAACATCGATGGGGAATAACGCTGCCCTGGGTTGTGTAGTGCGCGCCTTGGTTTCTTGGCACTTGGCGCATCCTTGTACGTATTCTTTGGTGAACTGCTCAAGTTCCTTCCCTCCTTCATAGTGTCTGTGCAATAGTGCAAGCGTGTTCTTCACTCCTGGGTGTCCAGCGAGTGGGTGGTCGTGATAGCGTTGGAGGATCTGTCTGCGTGCTTCCAACTCTGGTGGGAATGCAGCGAATTGAAGTGTCGCGATGCGTTCTGGGGGGAATAGAGTGATGTTTTCATTGTCGTGTTCGCCTTTGTCTCCTGGGGGACGCGAAAGGAAGTCCGCTGGTATGTGTTGTTTGCCTGGGATGTGTACAAGTTTGAAATCATATTCTTGGAGCTCTGGTGACCACCTGGCTTGGCGGCGATTGAGGTTTTGTGGGCGTAGAAAGTACTGTAGATTACGATGGTCTGTGCGGATGATAACCTTGTGTTCACTGCTTGCGAGGTATGCCTTCCAGGTGCGTAGAGCATCCAATATTGCGAACGCTTCCCTGTCAGCCACATCCCAGTTGCGTTGGGTGGCGTCGAAGGTCTTTGAGTGGAATGCGATGGGGTGTAGGCGGTTCTGTTCATCCATTTGCTGTAGTACTGCTCCCAACGCGTGCTGAGATGCGTCGGTGTCTATGTAGAACTGTTTGCTGAAGTCTGGTTGCCGTAGTACTGGCGCAGAGGCTACACTGTTCTTGAGGGTCTCGAAGGCAGCTTGCCGTTCCTCTGTCCATTCCCAGGGAATGTCCTTGTGTGTGAGTTCGTTCATGGGGCGTGCCTTTTCGCTGAACTTGGGGATCCATCGGCGGTAGAAGAGGGCGAAGCCAATGAAGGCGCGTACATCGCGCACACACTTGGGGACCGGCCACTCCAGGATTGCCTTGACTTTGATGGGGTCCATGCGAAGGCGATCCTTCTCAAGTATAATGCCCAGGTATTCCACTGTAGTGACTTCGAAGAGACATTTGGCTGGTCGTAGATAGAGGTCGTGTAGGAGGAGAACTTCCAAGACTTGTGTGGTGATGCGTCGATGTAGTGCGTAGTTCAACGGTGTGTGTACGAGAATGTCATCCATGTATACTGTAACGTATCCTCTGTCAATGAGTTCCTTGAATATTTGGTTCATCATAGTCTGGAATGTCGCTGGGGAATTGGTAAGGCCGAAGAACATGACCATCGGTTCGAACAATCCAAGGTTTGTTTTGAACGCGGCCTTCCACTGGTCCCCCTCGCGTATGCGGATGTTGTTGTAGCCCCATCTGATGTCCATCTTGGTGAAAAGTGCGTGCCCTCTCACCCTGTCAATGAGTTCTGGGATGAGGGGGAGTGGGTAGCGGTTGCGGACAGTGACAGCGTTGAGTTTGCGATAGTCGATAACCAGGCGCAGTTCTCCATTCTTTTTCTTGACAAAGAAGACTGGAAATGTGTACTCGGACTTTGATGGTTTGATGAGGCCTTGCGATTCATTCTCCTTGGTCCATTGGCGTAGGAATACTTGTTCTTTGGGGTTGAGCGGATATATTTTACAGTCGAAGTTCGTGGGCGCATCTGGTTTGAGGTCGATAGCATGGTCCCATGGGCGCGAGCCAGGGAAGCGTTGTGCTGCTTGTTCGCTGAACACTTTACAGAAGCGGTGGTAGTGTGCGGGTACTATCTGATCCCAAGTTCGCTTCTCTGTGGACTGGGCTTCTTCAGCAATGCGCTGGGAAACGGTGGTCTTGCATAGTCGCACGATGAGTTCATCTCCTGGCTCCAGGAGTGGTGGGCATGGTGGGATTTCAGTGTGGAATCCGGCGACACGTACAGGAAGCGTGGGTTCTATGAGGGATGCTTCTGGTGTGCGTATGATGACTTCTGCGTCCAGTGTGCCTTTAGCCCAATTGATGCGTGGGTTGGTGGCAGCGAGCCAGGGATATCCGAGGATCAGATCATCTCCTCCTAGCTCTGCGACATAGAAGCGGTGGACGTGACTGTCTTTCCCTGTAAAGACCTCTAGTTCCGTGAATCTGGTGAGTTCCCCGATGCTGTTCTTGCTTCCATCTGCATTGCGTAACTTTCTTGGGCATCGAAGGGGTAATGTGGCGAGTCTGTGTTGCTTAATGAAAGCTGGGCTGACGAAGTTTTCTGTTGCTCCACTGTCTAAGAAGGCAGGGAGCGCGGCCTTGACTTTTGATGTGTGTAACTGGGCTGGGATACGCATAGATTTGATTCTTGGTAGATACACATCACGACAAAACATGGCCCGAATACTGGCCGACGTATTCAGGCGTTTGGAAAACCCTGATTTTCCCACATTTGTCCCATCTTATTATAATCTTCATCATTGAGCGCGGCCATTGCCTTGAGGATGGCGTCTGGGGTGGCTAGGCCAGCAGGCGTGGGGATGGCGGCGATTTCCTCCTCCTCTGCATATTCCTGTGCTTCTGGTGTCTCCTGGACTTTGGCAGTGCGTGCACGCCCCTGCTTACGCCTCCTGACAGGGCATGCATTTGCGAGGTGGCCTTGCTTTTCGCATTCGTAACAGCGGCCCTCCTTGCGGAGGCGGGCTTTCTTTTCGTCACTGATAGTGGCCCTGATGCGGTCGACCTCCATGGGGACTGGTCCCTGCTGACTGGGACGGAGAGATGCCTGTTGGCGAGGTGCATACTGCTGCTGGCGCGGCGCGTACTGCTGCTGGGGGCGGAAGCGTGGTTGGAATGCAAAGGTGCGGCGCGCTTGCATCATTGGAGGATTCTGTTGTTTCTGCTGCTCCAAGATGCCTTGTGCTATCTGGTGGTGGAGGTAATTGGTGCGCGCGGAGTTCTTCCATTCTTCCCAGGTCCCAGGAGTTGGTCTTTCACTGAGACACGCCCGCAGCAAGCCTTGAGGGAGGCCCTTCCAGAAGTACCATGCGAGGGCAGGGTTATCAAGGGCGATGCCCCCTCTTTCCGCGAGCTCCTCAAACCGGACGATATAGTCGTCAACTCCCTTAGTGGGGTCCATTTTGAGGGTTAGGAGGTCGCGTTGTGCTCTCTGGGGGGCGGTGACATCGCTGTAATCAAGGAGGAACCTTTCTTTGAACGACTCCCAGGGGTCGTTGTCGAGAATCAGCCCCCTGGAGACTTGTTGGAGCCACTTGAGGCGTTGACGTGCCCAACCATTGACTTTTGGTCCCCTGATGAGTGTGAGGGCATGCGATACACGGTTGTCTCCTTGGGCAATAGCTCCAGCGTAGCGGTTAAGGAAGTGGTAGTTCTCCAGGTCCAACATGAACTGCTGTGCATCGTCTCGCTCCCCAGTGAACACAGGCGGGGGTTGTCCTACGAGCTTTGCGTCTGCGTTCTGAGGGGCAGGGGCGGCTAGATTGAATCCTGGGAAGCCAGGGAGTCCTGGTGGTCCTCCCCCAGGCGGTCCTCCTCCTCCAGGTGGTCCTCCTCCAGGCGGTCCTCCCCCTCCGGGTAGGCCTCCTGGTGCTCCTTCAACGGGTGGCCCTCCTCCTCCTCCTCCTCCTCCTCCTCCTCCCGGCGGTCCTCCTCCTCCGGGGGGTAGAGGTTCTGCTGGCGCCGAGGGGTTGATTCTGGCAATATTCGCGTATGAGATAGCGCTGGAAAAGCGTGCTGGTGCCATGGTAATGGTGTGCGTAGACATGACTGTAGTCTGTCGATCTTCTTCAATTGGGCTGGGGTCTCTGACTTGCTGGGCTTCTGCGCTTTCGACGGCTTCTCTGACTGCTGATACGAACGCACTAGTGTCGTCGTCTGGGGGGTTTTCAAGGATGGATCCTTCTCGTAGTACAGGGAATCGTACTTCTGCTTTGGCGTAACAATAATACTTGTCCTTCTCTGTGGAATAGGCAAGTTCGTACCACGTTCCTCCTACGTGGTGGACTGGGAAGACTCCTGCTTTGCCTCCTCTGACGTCGGGGACTCCTATGAAGTAGTGGCCGTCCCAAGGGATTGTTCCTTCGATGTGTGTAAGGGCACTGCCTTTCCTGCACCAGTAGACCCTAGTGTCACTGGCTTTGTCGTTGGTTTCACACTTCTCGACGAAGAATGACTTGAACTGTGAGGATGCAGAGGGCTTCACGGCGGTCGATGTACTGGGGAGGCTGGGGAATTCTGTTGTACTGGCTAGACTCGGTAGCTCCAATGGTCCAACGTGGACCGATAAGTCTGTTCTAATGTCACGCCCACTATCTGGGCGTACCTCCAACGGCGATGGAGGGGGCGTCGGCGAAGCTGCTGAGCTTGGGGACTGAGGACGTGATAGGGGCAAGAGTTCTGAGTACCTCTCCCTGGCTGGAGTGCTACGAGTGCGTTTGAACTTAAGTCCCTTCCCCTTGATCATGAACGGGGAATCTGAGCAAAGTCAGGCAATAAGCCTGAGGAGTGAGGATTCACAAGAGAAGAGCACGAGTGATGGTTCACAAGTCTGAGATTTACAAGAGAACAGACTTAAGGTCTGCTCTAAGCAAAGTACGCGATATAAGTACAAGTAGTCATGAGTCAGAGCGGGTCAGTACGAGTCACAGTGTCCCTAGGACACTAGTAAGCAGCCCGAGTCATCAGGAGTCATAGTACAGTAGATGAGTCATAAAAGCGGGAGCCAATAGGATGTCCGGGCAGCGCATGCGCAGAGGCGTGCAAATGTAGCACTAGTGGTTGCGCGCCGGCTCAGGCGGTCCGTCAGACCGAGCGGTGAGTGATGGTACAGTAATAAGACGCGAGGGCGGAGTCACGGGCCGTAGGGGCCCGGCAGTCCATGGAGTCGAGTAGATAGTAGCGGCAGTGCCACTGTGAGTTGAAGCGCGAAGTGGTAGGCATAGTATAAAAAGTAAAAATAAAGCGTACAAGTCCACTGAACGTGACAGTGGACGCTTGGGCCTGCAATCGATTAACTCGTGAGTTGACATTGTTTAATGAATCGGCCTGTTGGATCGAAGATTGGGATTTTGAGGATCCCTGCGCCCCACGAACGATGTTGAGGGGCATTGTGGACTCGTGGAGGACTTGGAGTAGCCTTGTGTTGGCCGTGACTTTGTTACCCAACTGAAGTCACGAGTTCGCGATCATGCAGATTCGGACACGATCACGACGCACTGGGCCGCTCGACTCTACCGGGGGTGGTGTTGGAAGAAAGGGCGGTAAGCTTGTTGCTGAGAGCAGAAAGTAAACACTTTAGGAAATGCTGTTGTGAGCTCGATAAGCCAAGCTGAGATCCACTTGAGCGATTGCCATAGGTCAAGTCCAGGAGAATTCACGAGACAAGAACTTACATTTAGCACACCACCTGGCGGCCTGTGACACCCTCGAACTCTGCAAAAATGGAAGGATTGACGGCACCAAAAACGATACCGTAGTTCTGGCCCTGGGGTGCTAAATGAATTGAGAAGCCCAGCCAGCTACAGGTGAGGATTGACTGAAAGCACAAGCCTCGCAAACGTGGAAATATGTGACTAATAATGAGTCAGCTCGTTCGCGCTATACACGATCATGTGATTAGGTCGGGATTGTCACCTGCGAGGACCACACGCACAAGACGAGGGCCGCACACTCACTGGCACGGGCTGTAGCAACTGTTAGTCTCGATGTAAAACTTCGCACCTTGCGGAAAAGCGACGTCCTGGCTCCCTCTATTTAACACACTCCACACATTCTCCAAGACTACACCACACCACTCGACCCCCAGACCACCTGAACATCTCTCCCCGTCTAAGCATCTCATGCCAACACACCCTCATCGAGTTCTTCTCTCCCCTCGACGCCCTCGTGGACTTTTACCAGGCCGCTTCGAAAGCACGATGCGTCTGAAGGACGCATGGGCCCAGCTCACGCAGCACTATGCGTGTCCCCTTGATGAAGACGACATCATTGACCTCCGCTCAGAGAAGATCCGGAAAGATCGCAGTGTTGTGTGCAGTTTAGTCAACTCGACCCACAAAAGGGGGGCGGTTGGCTTAGTGGCTCCACCACTGTCTGGGTAAACCAGACGCTGGGGTCACAGGGCCTGGTCGGCATCGTGAGTTTGAACCTGTGTTTGCCATACAGGGTGGGTATTGCCTCCGGGCCGTGCTCCAAATGCCGGAGTGATCCAAAGAAGGCGGCAATTTCCGAATAGGGTGGCCTACAGCCACATGCCTGCCTGAGGAGATCAAAGGCGCGTTGCGTAAATGCATTCCCCCCCTGGGAATTCCCTCGGGACTGGCTCCACTCCGGCGTTACGGGTCTGATCCTCGGAATCTCGCGACCGGCGCTGCATCCTAAAAAAAAAAAAACTCGACCCACAAAACCTCATGTTCGCAAAACTCGCCACTGTCCACAAATTCAAAAGCATATTCAATTGAAAGCAACCCTGACATTGTGAATTAACACGACCATGCCCAACGCCATCGCTGCACTTCAAGCGCCCAGCCTTCCCGCGCGCAGCTACCAGAATCCGCAGCTGGTGCGTCCTGCAATACACATACCTCGCACTCCACGAACTCGAGGTTCAACGCGCACAACCCGCGCAGCAGCAGCACCGCACCCGACACTGCACCCTCCTTGGTAGCCCCATCTTCCCCATCCAACATAGAAAACGGCGGCAGTGGCGGCCTATCCCTGCTGTCGTCGTCGAGGGAGCCAAGGAACAAAACTCCCACCGCCAATGGTCGCTATGCGCGTCAGTGACCTCCTCTCCTGACTGCTACTGCTGGTCCTCGACGGGCATTTTGGTTTTGTCAGCGCCTCCTGCATCCTCGTTCCCTGCGCCCGCGTCGGTGCTGTCGTCGCTGTCCGCCTCATACATGCGCAGCAGGAACCGCTCCACAGCCGTTTCGAGTTCAACGCCGCGTCGCACTGGCGCACTCGTATTGGCACCGTCCGCCATCGTGTGTATAGGGTCGTCGTGATCGCCGTCGTCTATGCGTTGACGCTTGCGCGCACGCGGAGAGAGGGACGCAGCAGTAGGTAATAGGAACCGCGGGTGCAGAATGACTTCACGAAGCGCGTCTGGTTCGTACTTGTATCTTACCCCGACACTATACGTAATTAGCAGAATACGAGCGCAAATGAATGGCCGAAATTATACCCGGGGAATGCACCCGCTCGACCACCTTCGACGACGATCGTGACGTACAGCAAGAGCGTCAACGTCCATGTGCTCCTCTTCCATCTCACTCTTGGTCTCCATCCCATCTTCATCTGTCTCATCCGAGTAGGGCCCACTCTCGCCGCCGACGCCAACTCTGCGTGCGAGCTTCGTCCGACTACCAACAGAACTCGACGCAGCTGTGCTCGCCACGAATCCGAGCACCGCGCCGCACTCCGCAACATACTCGCCGAGGCGCTGCTTGCGATTCTGGCGACCGAGAACAGGCGCACAATGTGCCGTGCCACCCTGTGCGAGCTATAAATACCCAGATATACTTAGTTGTCCGTCCGTCACTTGAGAAGCACCTTGACAAATGCCATGTCTAGAATCTCGATTCCCGCACCCTCGTGCCCGTTACGTTACCCCACCCAGCACTGGAGACTCCCCGCCCGTCGTCTTCAAGGTCGCTACCTACACCTGGCTCCGCGGCTGCGCCCGCACTACCAAAATACCTCTCAGCCACAGGCACAACCTCCACCTCGACCCGGGCATCCCGTCCGAGCCGCCTCGCCTCCCACACTTCGCTCCACCGCACACCACCACCATACATCGCTACGGTTATGTTGTCCGAGTCATCTGTTTACAGCCCACTGCCCCAAACGTGTGGGTGGGCGGGCCGCACACGAGGCGACGCAAGAGCGGGGATGTACAGAGTGACGCGGGCCACGGTGCGGTTACGCGGGAGGGGCAGGGGGCCAAACGGATGTACGAATGCACCAAGATATGCCAGTGGCCTTGCTTGGCGTGCGCGCGAGGGAGGTATTGGCAGCGCGTGTGGGTGACGGGCACTCGTAGTCAGGAAGTGCGACCTCACGTGCACATGCGGGTGCTGGGGGTGGCTTGTGATCAACAGCAGCAAGGATTATCGTTTACCCCAGACGGACGGGATTGGCGCGTTCCATGCACTGAAGCGATGTGTACATCTTCCCATGCCGTGGTTTGATCAAATAGTAATAGTATTGATGTCGATAGGCGAGGGATAGGAAGATGATCTTCCCTGATGAGAGCCACCAGGTTTGGACAAGAATAATAGCTGACTGATAACACCTCGCAAGCGACATAGAACCTCATATAAGGCTCATGAGTTCAACAGATCTCCCATCAAGTTCACAGTATGACGCGCATGATGATAACCTGTCTTTGTTCCGGCTCGATATGACGATATGATGTTTTCAGGCGATTCGACTTGTTTGTAGATATAGACGTAGAAGTAGATAGACAAAGAATCAAGCTGTAAAAGATACAGGACGTGAAAATATCTAGCAAGATTGTCCAGCCAGTCAGCATGGTGGATGGCGCTTACAATGTATTCCTGCCACAAATGTGAGGTGCTTGGAACTGGTGTGAAACGTTAGGCGAGTAGTGCGAGATAGGCTGAGAATAGACAGGTGCCAGGCACCATGTGAGACGGAGAGTAGAAGGGGTTTTCGAGAGTGTATGTCGATACATTCGCGTAATATTGAGCCACATGCAGACAGGCCATAACCGACACGTAGGAGAATACCAAAGGTAGGGTGGACCCGACGAGTACAAAACGTGTAATACTGGTAACATAGAGAGCGCCAAGGAGAATATTGAAGCAAAGTAGAATGGACAGAGAAGTACACATGTAGGACTAGATGGTCGGTGCAAAGTGCAAACCGTGCAAAATTCGTGTCAGAGAACCGGATACAATAACAGAATACTTCCTTAGTATGTGGGTGCTCACAATCTCGATCACTACTACGGCATCAGTCATACTCGTTCAGTCAAGCGATTTCGAGTGACGCACCCTAATACTACCCAACATTCCTACTCTCTGATCAAGCTCCATAGTGGACAAAGTTCACCCATCGCTCGAGCGAAATACCCTTTGTCCTCAGTTTCTGAGTCACGTGTCGGAGTGCCCTTGCTGACTTCTCATAGCTGGCAACTTGCGCGTCCGCAGCAAACATCTTGCCATAGAAGTGCTCTGAAAGGTCCTTCCCATCTTCATCAGCCATCGCCCACATAGTCCCAATCACGCTCCTGAATCCACTAAACTGCATCGCAGCAGTCAGATGGAGAACCTCGTCCGGCGCACCATCATCTGCTAGTTCCGCAGTATGGCAGGCTGCTAGGAATGCAAGTTCTGCAGTGGGAAGGTGAGACTTGGCAATCCGAAGGAGTGTGAGGTGGGTGTTGTGCTGAAGAAGAAAGGATGACTCGAAAGGACGACCCGGTTGCAGCATGCCGTGGCACGCAAAATGCACCCAGGGATGCATCGGAAGGTGAGCGATCACGTTTTAGGGTGTCGCTGCTTCGCCTGCGATCCTTGTCACAGAACTGCTGCCAACCAAATGTTCGATACTGCGTGTTTCAGAGTCCACTCCGGGAAGGGTTTCGTCTGGCTGTCCGACGATGAGTAACGATGGCCGCCCAC
>QLOZ01002211.1:487-11530 GCA_003314065.1 Lactarius sp. MG50 | reverse complement strand
TAGGGGCAGGTACATCGCCATAATGACCTAAACTTGCTTAGTAGTGGGCACATGACTTTAGGAGTCACATGTGTCATGTGAGTTGTCATTATGTCATCACTTGGGCACTTATTCCGCACATAACATCACATGACGTGGGTCCAGAAGTTCTATTACGTAATAGGTCACATGGTGATTCAGCCAGGTCCGGCCGGTTCCAGAAGGTTCTAGTATGTTCCAGAAAGTTCTAGAAAGCCCTAGAAGGTTCTTAACAGTGACGCAAGTTACTAACGTGGCTGGAAAGAGCTGGAAAGTTCCAGAAGGTTCTAGAAGATTCCTGAAGGTTCCAGCAACATTCCAGCCAATCATGCCAGCATCCCCTATTAGCCAATAGCACAATTAGCTATCCCCAGTCCAATCGGAAGGCCAGGAATAGAGTTCAAACTGAGTTTCAAACCAAGGACTGAAGAGATATAAGTTCAAAACTTGGATTGGCATTGTTACGATTCGGACTGCTTACTGTACAATTTTCTTTCGCCTTGTACCCCTAACTGACCCTGTACCCTTACCCTCAACCCATTGCCTCTAGGCCCCTCCCCTACTGCTTACTGACCACCGATTATGACACACCCTGGCCCTATGCCTTGGTATTGTGACGCGTTCTCCTCCTACCTACCCTGTACCCTTACCAGTGACCTCACACTTATCTATGACACGTCTCTACTTACCCTCGACCCTGACCAGTACTTATAGCACGTCGTCTTAGCTGTATGACTCCAGACTCGACTTCTTGAGCAATCAAGCCAGTTCCCTCCATTCTGAAGCTAGAGTCCCTCTCAGGTCCTTCTGAGAGCTTTAGCCTTCACTGTTCCTCTTGGCTTAGGAGGTAATAGTCGAACTACGATTGTTTCCACCTGTGCCAAGAAGAACTGTCCCCTCCACACTTGTGCTCCACTCGCACTCATGTACTTGTGAACCCTCTCTTCGCCTGTGCATTCCAGGCCCTCTCAGAGTCTCCCGAAGCCTAGGCTTGGGCTAGACCAAGCCAAGAACCCACCAGACGCACACATCGTGCACTAGGCCACGCTTGAGCCTAACATTAAGTCGAGTCTCCTCCAAACACAGTGGCTTCCTACTCAGCTCGAGAGGAAGAAGAACCAGACCAACAAGAAGGATTTGGTCGAAGAGACTTACAGGAACCACCTCCTGTTTAGCCCGACGACTATTTTATCTTTGAAAGAAGAACAGAAGACAACCTCCTCCCTCACGTTAGAGGAGACGCCTATTGGAGAGAGGACAGCCTCAGAGAAGGCTACTGGATCAGATACTACAACGGAAGAAGAGGCGCAGTAGAATTTGACCAAGAAGAGAACCGGTGGTTCCCCTTATATTTCATTGACGGGAACACCTATACATCAGAACTACTCACACTCACAAGGGCCCAGGAAGAGGCTATAGGCCTAGGGCATCTTAGACCAGAAGACCCACGACTAGAACTCAGCTCAGCCTCGAGCACCACAGCATCATACCAATCCCCTCCCACTGAACCTCCTACGCTTCTAGGCGTTGTAGGAGAACCTATCCCACCAGAAGAACAATCCCCCCTCACTCTCCTTGTCCCCTCACACCCCATTGAACAACCCCCTGCCACATTACACCCCCTCCCATCTATCATGGCAAATATCGGTCAACAACAACACCAACAAGCAGCCCAACCAGCTGCACCAGCAGCCCCTGCCCCTGCACAAGGGAATGGAGGCAAACCCATTGGCAACCCCCCTACTATATTCACTGGGGACCGCACCAAGGCCAAAACCTTTGTCAGAGAATTCAACATCTATGCCAGACTTAATGATGGGACCGATATCATGTCTAACCCACTCAGAAAGATCCTCCTTGCACTCAGCTATATCAGAGGAGAGAAAGTCGACGACTGGGTCGATGTAATGCACACTTGGATCGAGACACAGCATGCCCCAGACGATCCTAACACGAACCACATCCACCTCCCCTCCACAAGCAATGCCTATTGGCTCCACTATGTCACGGAGTTCAACCAGGCCTACCAAGATTTGGCAGAAATGCAAAATGCCATCGCTGCACTTCGAAGCCTCCGGATGGAAGGAAGGGATCTGGACTCCTATATCGCCAAGTTCCGCACCCTAGCCTCCAAAGCTGGGTACGGACTTAACGAGGAAGGAACCCTGGACATCCTCAGAGGAGGACTCCCTGACGAACTAGGGAAAGAAATCATAAAGAAACAGAACCCTCAGACTTGGGACGACTGGGTAGCGGCAGCACACCAGGAGCACGATGTCTGGCTCCGCCTTAAAATCCTCTACCCACAGTGGAAGGGAAAGGGACAAGGCCAGGGACGCACTCGCCTTGGGAAACCAGAAGGAGAATGGCGTCGCACCTTTGGCATGAAGCCCAGAACTTTCACCACACAGAACCAGCATCAGAACCGCAATCAAGGGGTGGTCCCTATGGATGTAGACCGCATCAACCGGACCCTCACAGATGATGAAAAGGCCCAACTCTTAAGGGAGGGCAAGTGCTTCCGCTGCACTGGGAAGGGACACATCTCTAAGAACTGCCCCTCCTGCATTGGATCCACCTCTGCACCCTCCACAAGAACCACCCGTACCCAGGGACCCCCTGCGTACGTCAAAGCCTTAGAGGAAGAAGAACTGAAGCAGAAGGAAGAGACTAAGCTAGGGGTCGACCAAGTGATCGACACCATCAACACCATGTCCGCAGAAGAAAAGGAGGAGTTTTTGGAGAAAGCTTTCGCTCAGAAGGGTTTTTAGGACGCTCTACCCCATCGACCTAGGTACAAGCACTACGAGTGGACACTGTATTTGTATCACAACAGAAATCTATGGCAATCCCAGTTGTTTTACGATCAGCACACTCGATGGTCGAAGATAAGATCCTCATAGACTCCGGAGCCACCTCCAACTGCTTAGACAAGAGAACCGCTAGGAAGCTGCACTTCCCCCTTAAACGGTTAGAAAGACCAAAGCCAATTAAAAACATAGATGGAACTCCTAACAAGGCTGGACAAATCACCCATTGCTCAGACCTCCTAGTCCGCCTTCAGGGCAAGGAGGAATTAATGCGCTTCTACATCACAGACTTAGGAGAAGACCGAATGATCCTAGGCTTCCCATGGTTCGAAGCATTTAACCCAACGGTAAATTGGACCAAGGGAACAATAGAGGGACTCCCAATCCATATCCTATCTGAGAAGGCAGCAGCACAGATACCTCTGGCCGCGACCATGAAAGCTGGAAGGCGCACTGCCCACTACCTCCAAAAGGGTGAACAGATCTTCGCCTGTGTCATACCCCCCAAATACATCTGAAAGACCACCATTGCTACAAGCATTGCTGTTAAGGAAGCAGCCAAAAGAGAAAAGAAGACCTGGCAACAACTGGTCCCAGACGCTTACCACAGGCACCAGAAGATCTTTAGCAAAGAAGAGGCCAGACGCTTCCCCCCTTCTCGCCCCTGTGACCATGCAATAAACCTCACCAAGGATGCCCCTAAGACACTAGACTGTAGGACCTACCCCCTTACACTAAGGGAACAAGACTCAGTGGACGAATATATCAACGACCAACTTGAGAAAGGCTACATCGAAGAGTCAGAATCCCCCTATGCCTGCCAGATTTTCTTTGTGGCCAAGAAAGACGGCACCTATCAACCAGTGCAGGACTTTCGTCGCCTAAACACCTACACCGTCCCAGACTGATACCCAATCCCTAACCTTGAGGACCTTACACGCCGCCTAAGCAAGGCCCACCTCTTCACAGCCCTCGATGTGAGGGCAGGATACAACAATATCCGCATCAGGGAAGGGGACCAGTGGAAAGCCGCCTTCAAGACTCCTGCAACCAGAACGAAACCCCCAGGCCACTGGCAACCCAATGTCATGCCCTTTGGACTATGCAATGCACCGGCAATGTTCCAAAAGTTCATAAATGAGGTGCTAAGAGACCTCATTGCCACAGGAATGGTCCTGTGCTACCTAGACGACATCCTCATTGCCACCACCCATGACATCCCCCTACACCGAAAAATCGTGCACCAAGTCCTAGATAGGCTGATGGCCAGTGATCTATACCTCAAACCGGAGAAGTGCACTTTTGAACAACCCCAAGTTGCCTATCTGGGCCTCATCATCGGCGATGGAAAGGTCCAAATGGACCCGGCAAAGGTAGACGCCATCCGCACTTGGCCTCCTCCCAAGAATGTGCACGAACTCCGTGTCTTCTTAGGCCTCATTGGCTGGCTACGTGTCACGGTTATGAGGGACCGTGGCTCAAAGCGAGCTCGCTTTCTTGTCACGTGATCGAGTAGGCACTACGCGTGACCTAAGTCGTCTGGTATTGCACGTGATCCTGGGAAGGATGATCACGTGGTATCTTGTTGGAACGAAGCGAGGCCGAGGTGCCCAAGGCCGAGATGCCCGAGTACTTGGTTCCGGTAGGTCCTTCGCAAAGGAGCCTTTCTGTGACGTTACACGTGTTATAGCACACACGTCAAGCTTCGATATGGCTGACTAAGCCGGAGCGGTGATAGAGATGAAAGGAAAAGGAAGTTGCTTAGTCACAAAGGTTCTGCAGTGGATTCAACTCGTATTGGAGACGAAGTTGAGACTGGGGATTCCAGCTCAACTTCCTACTGCTTTTATACTACCCTACCTAGTCACAACGAGTCGTAGGTAGGAGTCAACAAGGAGTCAGTAGTGCTCACCAAGAGTCACTACTATCAGTCGCGTACAGTCGCGACGACTCTTTAGGGAGTCGCCATGAGTCGCTATACAGTATCAGTCGCGTCGCATCGCATCTCAGTCACGAGGAGTCATCGCGTCACATGACATATGGTCATGTGGCAATCAGTAGTCCGAGTCGTGTCACATGATATCTCATCATGTGACGGTACAGGTCACAGGTCAGAGCCCGAATGGCGCGTCAAGTAGAAGACAGGAAAAGAAACCGTAACACCACCCCCTCTTCTAGGCGGGTGTGCCATCACTCGCTAAGTCTGGTCCGTAGCTGTACAGTAAGCAGAAAGAGCCCTAAAGCGGCTCGAGAAATGAATCCCAGTCCAGATCCTCACCATAGATGAGGGTTGCGCATTCTAAGTCCACCTCGCTCCCATCCTCCGCGTAGCCAAAGTCCAGGTTCTTCATGATACCAGATACGGGGCAGACTGCGCCCATATGCTGGTGCCCAACGTGGACTCCGCACTGGTAGACCTGGCACTTGAGGTGTGGCGTGGGACAATCGAAGCCCCAGTGCCCGTTTTGGTTGCAGAAGCCACAGACCCGCCACAGGGGGCAGTTCTCATACTTGTGGTCCGCACCATCGGTGCGGCATCTCCCACAATAGAATGACGCCAATTTGCGGCGCGGCTTCTTCGACTTCTGACTTCCGGCGGTCTTCCTCACTCCGGCGCTTGCCTTAGCACCACGGTGCCTTCGCTGTGCCGGAGGACTGACGTCGCTGGGACATGCGCCGTCGCTATGTTGGTTACGTACCCCCTGCTATTCACCAGCAGCACTACTTGAAGGAGCGAGGGGGCCGTCGGGGATACTGGGGGCTGTGAAGAATTGTGCGGGTTCCCAAAGGCTTGGGGCCGCATCATAGATCGTTCGCCCCGGGTTGCATAGGGCGGCGGCAGCACTGAGGGGTCCGAAGACTCGTCCCTCGTCAAGTCCACTATAGTCCTCTCTGGGTGGAGGAAGCGCGTAGGGACCGGCAACTGCCGGGAGGCCAAGGGCCTGGTCAAAGGCACGGGCGAGTCCCCATGCCTCCTGATCGGTGGTTGTGGCGTAGGCCGCATGCGCCCGTGGCACGGCGGGATCATTGCCGGAGCCGACACTCGACGATTCGAGCGACGGTGGTGGGGTGTTGGTGAGTGAATTGCCCCGCGAGGCGCTGGCGCTGCGACCATCCGTCCTCCAGGGCGGTGAACCAGGCGGGGTTCTAAGGGGGTTGACAAATATGAGCCCCGCCGGGTAGTGGGGTTCATCGTAGGTGAAGGGGGCGAGACCAGATATGCCGGCAGACGGTGGGCCATCTGTCATGCTCAAGGTTCTAATTCGGAGGGGATTAGCGATGGAAGGGGCAGAGATCTGTGGCACAGAAACAACTGTGCAGGCATCCGTGCTGGCTTTGTCGGGTGTCGTGTGTGCGGGCCCCAGGGATGAAGATTGTAGCAAGTGGGGATGCGAGGAAGCGGAAGGTGCGGCAATTGGGAGGTCTTGGGTATTCTTCCTTGAGTGAGTACATTCACTGGGGAAGATAAGTGCCCTCCATCTTTCCTTCGTGCTTTTAAGTGTTCGCACTGCTGAGGGCTTGCGCCTGTGATAGTCTGCGACGAGGTCTGGTGCATGCACGTCCTCAGCTGCTTCCCAGCTGTCGTGCGTCTTGGAATATCCTTTCCAAGCCAAGAGGTACTTTAGTTTCTTCCATCGACCCACACGCTTCGAGTCCATGATGCGCTCTACTTCATATTCTTCTTCTCCTTCTACCAAATCTGGAGCTGGCTGTGGGAAGTTCTCCCCATACTCCGTAGTTTCCTTGTAGGGTGTAAGCAATGAGGCGTGGAAGACATTGTGTATCTTCCAATGGTTTGGCAGTTCCAAGCGGTAAACTATGGGGGATATGACGTCAATTACTTTAAATGGTCCATATCGTTTTGGCGCCAGCTTCGCAATCGGGTGAGTTAGGCGCAGGTTGCTTCCTTCTAGCCAAACTAGATCGCCTTCTTCATGTGCCTTGAAGTGGTGTTGCCCCTTCCTTCTTTCTGAGCGCTGAACAAGTAAGCGCTGTGCATTCTTGATCGCCACGGTGGCGTAGGCACGAGTTCGCTCTAGCCACCCTTTTCGCTCTTCAAGCGCTGGTATCTTGGTCTGATGATCGGTCATGTGGATTGTCGGTGTGTGCCCTATGAGTAACTCATAGGGCGTTCGTCCTGTCGTTTCATTTGTCCAGGTATTGTGTACGAATTGGGCCAAAGGTAACAGCTGCATCCAGTCGTCCTGTTCGGTATTTCTGTAAATCCTCAGGTACTGTTCGACGCGCTGGTTTGCGCGCTCTGATTGCCCGTCTGTCTGAGGATGGAATGCCGTACTGATGTTCTGTGATACACCCAACATTGTGCATAGTTCTTTCATGATGGCAGCCGTGAACCTCGGATCTCGGTCTGATATAACGCGTTGGGGTACCCCATAAAATGGAAAGACACGTTCCGCATAGAGCTGTGCTACGCCCAGTGCATCGATCGTTTTTGAACAGGGCAGGAAGATTGCCGCTTTTGAACATCCGTGGTCCACGATCGTGAGAATGGCATCATGCCCCTGTGAACTGGGGAGATCTGTGATTAGATCCCAACTGATCGTATGGAAGGGAATGGCATTTTGTTCTGTGCCAATGGGCATGATCGGTGGCCTCGGCCGTACTGTATTTGGCTTTGTGGATTGGCAAGTCGCACATCCTTTGACGTATGCAACCACAAACGCCTTCATTGTTGGCCACCAGAACTCGCGTGCTACTGCCTTTAGAGTATTTGCAATTCCGGGGTGCCCTGCCGCCTCGTGGTCGTGATATAGTTTTAGGATTTTCTGCAATAGTTCTTTCCTTTCCGGGACCACCAGGCGCGCACGATAGTACCATCGGTTCCTGGCTTCGTCCAGCACGTGTCCTTCTTTCAGCGCTTTCATTAGCTCTTCTTCTTCTTGTTGCGCGTCCACCACTTCCCTTTCTAGGTCAATGATGTCAGTGGCACGCGCAAATAGCTTTTCTGGGAGGACTGTTATGTCCATGTTGTCCTCCATTCCTTCATCATAGTCTGGTCGTCTAGACAGGTGGTCTGCATGATTGTTCTTTCCTGGTTTGTGTATTAGCACAAAGTCATAGTCTGCCATGTCCCCAAGGTACTGCGCCACCCTCCTATTGATGCGTTGAGGGTGCCGGTAGTATTGCAAGTTGGTGTGATCAGTGTACACTGTGATTCTGAATGGTGTGGAGAGGAGGATATGCCTCCACCCTCTCAGTCCTCGCACGACCGCCAGTAGTTCTCGGTCGTGGACATTGTAGTTTCGCTCCACAGGAGTAAATGAGTGGGATAGGTTCCCTACCGGCCGCAGCCGGCCGCGTTCGTCTCTTTGCGCTAGTATCGCGCCCGTGGCGTACTGCGACGCGTCCACTTCTAGGAAGAAGGGCCGCTCGTAGTCTGGCCTTTGTAAAACAGGGTTGCTGGTGACAGCATAGATAAGCTTGTCCATCGCGTCTGTACATTCGTCGGTCCACGCAAAAGGAATTCCTTTCTTTAGGAGTGCGTTTATTGGTCGTGTGATATGGGCGTAGCCCGGGATGAAGGTGCGGTGGTAGCCGAAGACTCCAAGTGTAGATCGCACTTGCCTAACCGAGGTTAGTCTTCGCGGCCACGCGGCCAGCCCGTCTTGCTTCGTAGGATCGATCTTGATTGTGCCATGCTCCACCACGATGCCGAGATAGTTAATTGTCATTTTCTCGAATTGGCATTTTGACAGTTTAAGGAATAGGGATTCCTTTTCCAGCAGTTCAAGTACTGCATGCACTACTTCCCGGTGGAGCTTCAGGTCATTTGGTGTGGCAATCAATATGTCGTCCATATACACGAATAGGAGGCCAGGGTACCTCCTCTTCAAGGGTGCGAATATTCAATCCATGAGTCTTTGGAACGTAGCGGGGGAGTTTGTGAGACTGAAAAACATGACGTTGGGAAGGTAGAGACCAAAGGGGGTCTTGAACGCTGCCTTCCACCTGTCTTCAGGTTTGATCCTCACATTGTGGTAGCCCCATCGTATGTCAAGGGCGGTGAATAGCTCCTTTCCTTCTAGTTCCTCAAGGATCTGCTCGATGCGTGGTATGGGATAGACATCCCGTATCGTCCACTTGTTTACTTCTCGGTAGTCCTGCAGTGGCCGCAGGCCTCCATCCTTCTTGTGCGTGAAGAACCAGGGGGTCGACCATGGCGAATCCCCTTCTTCTATGTAGCCTAGTTCCTTATTGACGTCTAGGAACTCTCGCGTGGCTTCCTTTTCTACCTTTGATAGTGGGTAGACCTTGCAATTGATGGTAGCTGGCGCATCTGGCTTCAGCTTTATCCCATGATCTTCTGGTCGTGATGGTGGGAAGCGTTTCGCTGCTTCTTCTGAGAATACCACTTCATGTCGCTGGTATTCTTTCAGGAGTGTGGGGACATCCTTCTTCAGTTTATTTTTGTGGGCCTCTATAGCCCATTCTTGCGCAAAGTTGGTGCGCGCAATATTGGCTCGCGCAATGCTTGCCGCTTCTTCGTGGCCTCTTTCCCTGTCAAGCCATAGCTTCCAGGCGAAAGGCACCGTTTCAAATTGCACTAGCCCTCCAGTGGTTCCTGTCTCCCAATCAATGTCTGGGTTAAATGCGTGGAGCCAGGGGTAGCCTAGGAGGATCCTATCATTGCCTAAGTTTGTGACGTAGAACTTCTGTAGCTTCTGTTTCTTGTTCTGCCTGATCCGCAGAATACAGGCATCGGTGATCATTCCTCTTTCGTTGTCTGTCCCATCAACATTGATCACTTGTCGAGGGACCTTGAGTTTCTTTGTGGGGAGGCGCCAGCGTACTGCTGTCCTGTAGTCGATGAAATTTTCCATTGCTCTGCTGTCGATTAATGCTCGTGCTTCAGCCGTTTGTCGAGTGTCTTTGAACGTAATTGGTATATTCAGAGCGTTCTTGGTGCTGATATATACAGAGTCCACTCGCATAGCTAAGGCCCTAATCAAGGCTGTGTGATTTGGGCCTTTTAAAAATCCTGGTCATCGACAATCATGCGGTCCAATAGGTTCGACTTGTCCTGCTTTGACATATTAGTCAGGGTATGGTAGGCTGCTTCCACAGGGTCGCCAGCCTCAGATTCTTCGACCTCAGCAACACGCGCCGTCGTCTGGTTACGTGGCTTGCTGGGTCCTTGGTAGCCGCTGCGCGGCTTGTCCCTCTTCTTGAGACACTGGGGTGACATGTGGCCTTGTGCTTTGCAGAAGAAGCATCTTCCTTCTGCGCGCAGTTTCTTGCGCTCGTCGTCATTAAATGGCGTCATCTGTGTGGCGTCCACATCCATGGCATCTGGATCGCGGCGTCGCTGGTTTCTGTTCTGGCCTCCAAGGGCCTGTCTCCACCTGCCTCTGTTGTCTCATGTAGGATTGGGCGTGTTATAGTTGGCACCATAGGTAGCACGCGTTTCGACGAACGTGGCATGCTGCTTGTGTGCTGCGTCAACCCAGTTATCAAAGGTGACTGGGTGAGGTTGGGTCCGTTCTATGATGGCACGTCCAAGTCCCTGCCTGAGGCCCTTCTTGAATATGAAGATGGTGCCTTGGGAATCCCTTTCCCAACCAGCAGAGAGCGCAAGGTGTTCAAATGTGGCAATGTAGCCATCGAGGTCGTCACCGACCATCTTTAGGTTAAGGAGCCGCTGCACGGCATCCTCCCTCTTCGTGGTGTCTGTGAAGGCTGCTAGGAACAATCTCTTGAAGTTTTCCCATACAGCTTCGTTGTCTGGTGCTCCAGCGAGCATGTCGTCATGGATCTCTTGCGCGCGTGCAACGACCCAGTCATTGACTCTTGGTCCTTTCATATAGGACAGGCACATGAGGACCCGATTATAGGGTGACCTCATGACTTCGTGGTTTCGGTTAATCATGTTGTACAGCGAGAATTCCTGTATGAAGACATCGCTCTTGCTTCGTGACCCATCAAACATCTGTGGTGGGCTTCCATGTAGGCTCTTGCCATTGGGTGCTGGTGCAGCAGCTGCTGCAGGTGCCGCCGCAGCGACAGGGGGAGGTCCTCCAGGTGGTCCACCTCCCGCAGGGGGTCCGCCGCCTCCTCCTCCACCGCCACCGCCTCTGTCACGCCCACGGTCTGGGCGTACCTCCACTGGCGATGGAGGGGGCGTAGGCGACGATGGTGACTGCGGTCGCGAGAGCAGCAAGAGGTCTGCGTACCTCTCCCTGGCTGGAGTACTCTT
>QLOZ01002209.1:0-14195 GCA_003314065.1 Lactarius sp. MG50 | reverse complement strand
GTAGCGAACAGTAGTAGGTCATCTACCCACACTGTTATTATCGCAAAGTCTTCTCCTTTGCGTATAATATAGGTGCACGGGTCGTGGTCTAACCTCCTGTACCCGTGTTTCCTGAGTTTGTCATCAAAGACTATGTTCCATTCGCGCCCGGCCTGTTTTAGGCCGTAGAGACTTTTCTCTAATAGACACACTCGCCCGGTTCCATCGTCGAAACCTTCGGGCTGTTTCATGTAGACGCGTTCTCTCAGAATGCCATTGAGGTATGCGCCCTTGACATCCATCTGCTGGATCAGTAATTTCTTCGTTGGAGCCATTGCTAATATAGCCCTCATGGTCTCCATTCGCACGACTGGTGAATGCGTCTCGACATAGTCATGTCCTGGTCTCTGGGAACAACCTTTGGCTACTAGTCGCGCTTTGTACTTCACGACATTGCCGTCCTTGTCCCGTTTCTTGGCGAATACCCACCTGTTTGCTATGGGTATGACGCCTTTAGGTTTTTCCACTAGTTTCCAGGTGCCCATCTGGTACAGCTGGTCTAGTTCCTTCTTTATTGCAATTTCCCACTCTGGCCATTCTGAGGACTGCTTTGCCTCCTTTAGACCGTTGGGTTCATCACCTGAGACCGCGGAGTGCGCGAATTCTGCCTCTAGTGGTATTATATTCGTGTTGCTCTCTTCCTCTTCCTCTGAATCAGAGAAGGGATCAGCTAAGCGTTTGTAGTCGGTACGTTTACCCCTTGTTCTTCTGGGTTCGTCCTGACCACTTGTCTCGTCCAGGTGCTCGTATTTCCTCTTCAGGCTATCGTGCGGGCTATTCCGTGTGCTATCAGGATGGGTGCTCCGTGCGTTGTCGAGTACGTGAGGCAGAGTATTGTCCGATTCTTTCGAGACAATCCTGCGTACGTCCGGCGGTGCGCGTGCATTACCCTCGTGTGCGCGTGAATTCTCTTCCGTTCTTCGCGTGCCTCCCTCCGGCTCCCCTTCACGCGTAGGATCGGGTGTTAGTCCGATTTCTTCCGGCGGCGCAGGGTTCTCTGGTAGGGTAAGGAATCTGTAGTTTCTGGAACTGAGTACTTTGCGCGACTGCGCGCTGTAGTATTTCACCGAGCTCGAACCGTCGTCATATCCGACGTATGCTCTTCTTTGTGACTTAGGCAACATCTTTCGTTTGACGTTCTGGCCTTGTAGCAATACCCATACGGGTGCGCCGAATTCTCGTAGGTGCGACACGTTGGGTTTATTGCTGCACCATCTTTCGTATGGTGTTGAATCTGGGACTGCCATGGTGTATGAACGGTTTCGCACGTACGCTGCGTGTTCTATGGCCTGTTCCCAAAGGAATTCCGGTAGTTTCGAGGCGGTAAGCATCGCTCTCGCAAGCTCTACGAGGGTGCGGTTCATTCTCTCCGCGACACCGTTTTGAGCTGGGGAGTAAGGTGCCGTCAGTTGGACTTCTATGCCCTGCTCGTTGCACCATGCGCGGAGGTTGTCATTGACAAACTCTTTTCCGCGGTCGCTTCTTATAGCGTGCGGCAACTTGCCGTTCGTTATGAGGTACGCAATGTAGTCCTTCACATGTTGTGTGGCTTCGCTTTTAGCCTTCAGGAAGTGCACAGTGACGTTCCTGGAATAATCGTCGACGAAAAGGATGTAATATTGTCGACCGTTGATGGAATTGACGTCGTACTTCCCCCAGAGATCCATGTGTGTGAGCTCTCCGGGTTTGGTCGCACGCTGCGACGCAGGATGGTACGGTTCTTCTGACTGCTTCGCTTCTGTACACGCTTGGCAGTCAGGTTTGGGCGACGATTTGTCTATTTCGAGCCCATTGACTAGGTTCTTGTCCAACAATCGTTGGATGCCTCCGTAACTGATATGTCCAAAGCGTCTATGCCAAGTTTCCCAGCTAGGTGCCCTCGATGTGCTTGTGAATGCGCACGCCTTCGTAGGGGACCGGGTGGATTGGTTAGGCATAATAAAGGTCAACTTCATGCGGTAAAGGTTGCTGCACGTCTTTGTGCCTGATGCGATCTCTTCACCGTATTTTGTGACGAGTGTGAGTGTTCCGTTTCCTAACGTGCACGTTCGTCCATCTGTCTCCCATCTGCCTAGGGAAAGTAAGTTGGTCTTATTTGTGGGGACATATAGCACGTCGAAAAGGCGTAGGGTATATCTACGGCCTTTGTGGATAGACTGCAATAGGATCGTGCCTCGTCCCTTTGCGCGCGTCTGCACGTTCCCCACGCCTGTGACAGGTATATCGGCAGTGGGGTTGAATGTAATGAATGCGTCACGTCGGTTTGTTACGTGCGAAGTTGTCGCACTGTCCGCCAACCAATCATAAAGGGAAGCAGAATTGTCATTAAGAGTATCAAGCGAAGTATCGTAGCACTCGTACTCGCCTCCCTCCGAGGCATCTACATCCATCGTGTCGTCAACTACATCGTGCAGCCCATCATTCAGGCTGTCCATGTCGTCAACTACGTCTATGAGCCCATCGTTGGCCATGACGTGCGTACCTATGGCCACTCCAGGCTCCCCTTCGAACTCGTCGGAGTTGAACGCGACCTCTTGCGCCTCCTCAATGAAGGCGTTGTCGAGTTCGGTGACCATGGTGGTTTCTTCCACGGTTTCGTTTACCTTTTCAGTGCGCTGGCGCTTCTGCGCGACTGAATTGGAGTTGGGGGTAATGCCCTTCCTCTTGTTGGCGTTGTTGCCGGTATTGTTGCCGGGTTTGCCATTACTTCCCCAGCAGTTCGACTCATCGTGGCCATGTTTGTTACACAAGGTGCACTTGTTCTGGCCTAGGAATCGGCAGTCCTGGGTGTCGTGGTTATTTTTGCCGCAATGTTTGCAGTGCAAACTATCACGCTGAGGTCGTCCCGACCCTTGATTAGCTGTGCCACGGTTGTTCTGTCCTTTTCCGCGCGCATTGCGTGGCGGAAGGGCCTGGCGCTTCCTGACATTGCGACGCTCTGCCTCTTGAATAATGAGGCCTATGAGCTGCTGGGCATTCATGTTGCCCTTCGCATCGTTCTCGTGAGGACGCCCAACATAAGAGTCGGTAAATACGTCCCAGGAGTGTGGGAGGGAACCAGCTATGGTTCCTTTGAAAACTTCTTCGGAGATCATGAACCTACGGTCACCGTTAGCGATGTGGTTAATGCGCTCCCAGTTCCTCTTGAGTTTGTTCAGGTGTTCAGCGATGTTGTCGCCATCTGCAGCAATGATGTTATAGAAATTGCGCATATGGGTGGTGATGGTAAGGTGTCCTTTAGTGGCGTGGATAGCTTCAAGGTTGGACCACGCCTGGTGTGCGGTGGTGGTACGACTGATGTGTACCGTCTGAGATGTGGTGAGGTTCGTAGTGATGAGCATCTTTGCGAATTTGTCGTTGAACGCCCAATTTTCTGCGCCGACAGGGTCGACGTTCGGATCTGGTTGAGGGGTGGTGCCAGAGGCATACGTTTCGACGCCGCACAAGCCCATGATGAGGATCATGGATTCGCTCCAGTTCAACCAGTTCCCTTGGTTAAGGTGTTCCAGGCTGCTAGTGATAGATGCGAAGTCGGCAATGCAGACACGGGTGATGGAGGGAGTAGTAGTAGTAGTGGCAGTGGTAGTTGCAGCTGAAGTGGTAGTGGTAGGAGCTGTCGTGGTATTGTTGCCAGTGGTGCCAGGGCCCGGAGCGGGCTGAGAAACAGCGGGGCCTGAGGGAGCAGCACTAGACATAGTAGCAGTAGTCTCTGGTTGGGTTGGTGATGCAGGTGTGGACGAGTAGGGTAGGAGTTGGGATAATGGTGCTAGTAGTCTGGAGGGTTGAGTGTTCTGCGTGATGGGCAAATGTGCGTGCTGGGCTATAGTGCACACGAGTAGGGTTCCAAGTGGTTACCAGAGAAAGCAAGTGGTAGCGGCAAGCAGTTGGAGTCGAGTTTAGATGTGGGGCACAGGGCCCATAACCTGTTAAGATTTAAGGGATCACACAGTAATTGACGGGGGGTGCCCGCCGAACAGATTATTTGTCCGTATAGCTACTTGCGTGCTTAAGTATAATACGAGTATGTATGTTTGTTTATCTTATCAATGTATCCGGGGCACCATCCGAGCGATCACATATGATTCCGGGTGCCCCCTATGAACATCCGGTGGGATTCCATCGCGTTCCGCTCCGCTGCCGTCCACCGGTGGTGCGCTCCGCTCGCACGCTAATCTACCGGCGCCGGGTTGCCTCCTAACAGGCATAATAGGCGGTGTCGTAGAAATGAATTTGAACCCAGTAAAACCAAAGTGCCGAAATGAAGGTCGACGGATCACGGAATGATAGTAGGGGATAGATCTGCTTTCGTTCGTTATCGATCTCGATCTCGATACGTAACAAGGCGACTCTCTACCAACATCTGGTTTACCTCGACCCGCGATATGAGTGGCCCTTCAGACTCTGTTTTTCAAGCAATTTTTCAGGCTGCATGTAAGGAATACGAAATCCGCACAGGAGCAAACTTCATCGAACATCCTCTCGCCATACAACTCCAGACATGCAACTCATTTGAGTCCCTCATTTCCCTCCTTCAGGGACAGGCACGTGCCTTCCATGAATTTCGACGGAGCGACAGCAAGGTGACCATATCGCTCGATCATCCCTACATGTCATTTTGATATTCAAGTCTGTCAGTCTGTCTTGGACGGTGGTGGGAGCTTCGATGAACTCGTCAACCTGTTCGATTCTATCACGGTCTTCCTCCATCGACTTGATATCTATATCAAGATCCCTCCTACGGCAGCAATAACAGAGATAGTTGTGAACATGATGGTCGAGCTGCTCTTCACACTTGCTCTAGCGGCCAAACAAATCAGGCAGGGACAACAGCGTGAGTACATACTCTCTCATACAATACTGGACCAACGCGGTGCCTGCGGCAGAGAAAACTGGACGAGATCTTGTAGGAGATATTGAGATTGAGAGGGTGTTGCAGAGGCTAGATAGGGTCACGCAGAATGAAGCTCGGACGACAGCAGCGCAGACCCTCCAGATCGTCTACGGTCTTGTCCAAAATATGAAGCTTGTTATGGATGGTAACCAAATCCCACTCTGTTTCTCACATTCAGTCCCTTGACGTCCCCGTCAGACTGCAAGGCAGCTGCAGACAGTGTCCGCGAGACTCTAAGTATGTTAAACTAACGGGAATAAGTTATCAGCGGTATATCTGACTGTTCTGACGGGGAACTAGTGATCACGCAACAAATTGCGATTGACAAGAACAATTCAAAACGTCGGTAATTCCTAGTGTCGCCAATGATGACTAGTAATGTTGAGCCTGTACGACAGGTGAACAGTTCCAGCAAGACATTCAAAGATGGCTATCTCCTCCAGATCCGTGGGAAAATCAAGGCAAGGCATTCAAAGCTCATCATAGCGGAACCACGACATGGTTCATCCAAGGTGACACCTTCGCGGAATGGAAAGCATCCGGTTCCTTGTTATGGGTTCATGGGAAACGTCTGTGTCTCTCACCTTTATTCTCCCATTCGGTGCGAGAGACTGATGATATCAATTTCGTAGCTGGCTCAGGGAAAACCGTCCTTTCGTACGTCAGCTTTCCAGGATTTTCCACCACGGACACTGATTTACCAGAAAGTTCTTCGATGATCGAGGACATCAACCTCATGCACAAGGCTGGATTAGCATCACTCGCTTTCTTCTATTTTGACTATAGCGACGACAAAAAGAAGGATCTCCGCAGCTTGCTCTCATCACTGCTCTTCCAGCTTTATCATCAATCCGACTCTTATTCCAAGATTTTTTCCGACTTCTATTCCGCACACCGTTGCGGTTCGCACTATCCAAGTGACGTCGCACTTACACAATGTCTTAAGGACATGCTGACCTGCCCAGGACAACCTCCGGTCTACATTATTATGGATGGCGTTGACGAATGTCCGAAATCATCCATCACGTTGTACCCTCGTGAGGAGGTCCTGATTCTTGTGGAGGAACTTGTTGGATTAGGGATTTCAAATCTTCGTATCTGCATCACTTCTCGTCCCGAAATCGACATCAAAACTATCATTCATCCTTTGACATCTCATTCCATCTCCCTTCATGAGGAGAGAGGACAAATCCAGGACATTGTCGACTATGTGAGGTCGATTGTCAACTCGGATGCGGGTATGCGAAGATGGAGAGTGGAGGACAGGGAACTAGTCATCGAGGCATTTTCGGAAAAAGCCGACGGGATGTAAGGGGTTTATACCGCGGATGCTTGGTGATGATCACTCATCTCTATAATACAGGTTCAGATTGGTTGCAAGCCAATTGCATGTCCTCCGCGGATGCCTTCCACTACACATTCCTCGAGTCCTGGATGAATTTCCGGTGACACTCGATTGGACATATGAGCGAGCGCTACAAGATATCCCTGACACGATGTGGGAATCTTCCCACGTTCTCCTGCAATGCGTCCTGGTGTCTTCTCGCCCTCTTCTTGTTGAGGAACTTGCAGAGTTTCTCGCGTTGAATCTCAAATCAGGGTTCCTTCCCAAGTTCCAAGCGAGTTGTCGCCCGGAAGCGCCAGAAGATACGTTGCTGTCTGCTTGCCCTGGTTTGCTCGCCATTGTCGAGGAAGGTGGTTCGAGGATTGTTCAATTTTCTCACTCGTCAGTGAAGGAGTTCTTGACATCCAACCGTCTCGCCACTGCAGGAGATAGAAGCTCCCGTTATCACGTCGATATAACACGTGCGCATACTATGGTTGCAGAATCCTGTCTGAGTGTCCTGCTCTCGATGGATGGCGAAGTCAGCAGGGATAACCTCAAGAACTTCCCTCTCGCTGCCTATGCTACCAAGCATTGGTTTGACCATGTCAAGTTTGGCAATGCGTCGCGACATATCCAAGAGGGTATCAAATCGCTCCTTGACCCGAGCAGACCACATTTTACGATCTGGATCTCAATGTACGATCCAGATAGGTGTCCCCCACCACATCCACACCCTAAAAGCTCCTCACAAACCGCAAGGGCTCCCTTGCATTATGCGGCAACGTATAACCTCCTTGACGTAACCGATTTCCTTGCCAGCGTACCTTGGCAGGACATAAATGCGGTTGGCAAGTCCCACAAAGAAACGCCGTTGATGACAGCATCTGAAATGGGACATGTCGAAATTGTAAGGGTTTTACTCGCACGTGGCGCGAATGCGAATTCCCGGGACCGCAAGAAGTGGACTGCATTGCACTGGGCGTCGCAAGAAGGACATCTCGAAGTTACTCGACTCCTTCTTGAACATGGCGTAGATGCGAATGCCCGGGATCAGAGTAAGCAGACTCCATTACACTTGGCGTCGGAATCAGGACGTCTCGAAGTTGCTCGGCTCCTTCTTGAGCGCGGTGCAGATGGGAATACCGTGGATAATAGTGGCCAGACACCATTGCATATAGCATCGCGAGAAGGACGTCTCGAAGTCGCTCAGCTCCTTCTTGAACATGGCGTAGATGCGAATGCCCAGGATCAGATCAAGCATACTCCATTGCACTCGGCGTTGGAAGAAGGATGTCTCGAAGTAGCTCGGCTCCTTCTTGAGCGCGGCGCAGATGGGAATACCCTGGATAATAGTGGCCAGACACCACTGCATATAGCATCGCGAGAAGGACGTCTCGAAAATGTTCAGCTTCTTCTCGAGCAGCGGGTAGATGCGAATGCCCAGGACCGGAGCGGGCGGACTCCGTTGCATTGTGCGTCGAAAGAAGGACGTCTAGAAGTCGCTCAGCTCCTCCTTGAACGTGGCGTACATGCGAATTTCCGGGATCCGAACAGACAGACACCATTGCATTTGGCGTTGGAAGAAGGATGTCTCGAAGTTGCTCGGCTCCTTCTTGAGCGCGGCGCAGATGGGAACACCCTGGATGATAGTGGTCAGACACCACTGCATATAGCATCGCGAGAAGGACGTCTCGAAAATGCTCAGCTTCTTCTCGAGCACCGCGCAGATGCGAATGCCCGGGGCGAGATCGGGCGGACTCCGTTGCATTTTGCATCGCAAGAGGGCCGTGTTGAAATTGCTCAGCTCCTTCTTGAGCGTGGCGCAGATGCGGATGCCCAGGACTGGGACAAGCGGACTCCTTTGCATTATGCGTCGCAAGAAGGACGTCTCGAAGTCGCTCAGCTCCTTCTCGACCGCGGCGCAAGTGTGAATGCCTGGGACAGATACAACTACTCTCCAAATTATATGGCATCGGAAAGACACCATGTCAAAGTGGTTCAGCTCCTTCGCGAACGTGGCGGGCAAGCATATAGGTATTATTGAACGGACACTGCATTTAGCACCCCGGGATAACATCAATATGTTGTGCGCCCCCTACTCGTGCTCCAGCATGATCACGGTCAATACGTCATGTAACTATGCGGGACTCCGTCCCGTGAAGCATTAATAGGTGGACACTTACGATACGATGCAGTTACTGTTGTAGCACAAATCCAAGAAATATTGAGTGTAACCATTACATACAGGTTCTGAGTCCCTACAGGATCGCTTAGTCTCTGATGCCAACATCGTCATTGTTCTGGATGGGTGATAACTTATCTTAAAGCTTATTTCCTGAATACTCGAACACCCCCAAGGTAAAAGAGGATCCTTCTTCGTTCCACCACCTGTGTATAGCCACGTAGGTATAGCTACTGGTCGCCGCTATGTCACTAGAAAGCATAATGTGAAGAACGGCCAAAAGAATCAACGCTGCACACTACACTTTTCATCTCTTAATCAGCAGTGACTTGGGAACTTCTGTTGTAATTTCTGGGACTAAACCCTAATGGGAAGCAAGCAAGCGATGATGAGAAGTGAAGTTGTGGCATGCTACAGTAGAGAACGCCCAAGAGTGACATCAGCCGCGAGGCAGAAAGAAGCTCACTTAAATAGAGAGGTAAGATATGGGATCTATAGGGTCGGGCATTGTGCATAAAGGGAGAGCGTGAGTTAACGCTCGCTATACGGTATGAGACTTTCGCGAGGGTCCCCAGCCGGATGAAAAACCGAAATGTGAAACAACGTGGATGGGTAGAGTAATTTACATACACCATGAGGCCGTCAAAAACCTTCATAATCATCTCGTCCTGTTCTCGTCTCGACACACCGTTACTCCCGCCGCAGGTGTCCCCGCTGCCACTACCGCCACCCGTGGAGCCCGTGGCGGCACTGAAATATGCCGTGGAAGAGACAGAGGGCGAGCTGCTCGCCCAGGACTACGCCCACTCCGCCCGCATCAGCTCGCCCATCTCGCTCGTGCCGACCACGCCAGCGAGGAGCTGTTCCGGCACGTCGCCTAGCCGACGCGGCATCCGCAGTGGCGGTGCGCGTCCACGCGGCCGAGCTCGCCGTGCTCCGTGACGGGCGCGAGAGCCTCACCCGGTCCCAGGCTGCTGCTTCGGCTGCGCTGCACCACGCCGCCCACGGGTTCCCCACCATTTCCGCTACCCACGCTATTGCCGCTTCCCGGGCGCGCGGACGGTGGTGGTGGCAGAGGGCGCGACTGGCCCCGCGCGCGTATGATGTCGCTGACGAGCTCGCCCAGTTCGGACGGCATGCGCGGCCGGTGTATGCTATTGCTTCGGCTTGACGGTTGGCTAGCGCTCGCCAGGCTGGCGCTGACGGCATCGTTGAACGACACCATCGTTGTGCGCGTCGGGGGGCGCGAGGACGCGGTGGAGGATGTTGTGCGTGATGGGGAGCCAATGCCGCCGCTGACGAGCGTGTTGGAACGGAGGCTCGAAAGTTCGCGCAAGCCAACCGACTCGATCGTCGGCATGCGCCTGATGACCCGCCGAGTATAGTGATCGGCTCTTCGGAGGGTACCGCGTGCCCGAACTCGTCAATGGTCATATAGGGCATGTGCGTGTCAAGAACATGATGCAGAGGGGGCATGAGCGGTTCAGAGTTGCTCTCCAAATCCCTAGACTCCTCGAGCTCGTGGGATACCCGATCAACGAGAGCGCGGAATCGGTCAGCGAATCCTTCCAACACCCTCTCCTCAATGTTAGACAGGAGTGCCGCATGTCTTGACGAGCTCTCGCCGGTACGCATGTCCCGTGAACTTTTGGTACGTACTCAGTGACATCGTTGATGCTGCCGAGTTTGATCGCGAGTCTCGCTGAACTCGTGTATGACTTCCATCCGACTGCTGGATAACGAACGTTGTGGGACGCTTGAAGATCCCCCGCCTCTCTGGGAGAAAGGGTGTAGAACAGGAGAGGGGCGGGAGGACACATCACTTTGTGCTATCTGAGTTATCCCACTATTATCCGATCTCTGGACGTCCTCGGCACGATAACGAATTAGCCACGGTGACGCACGATAAGTTCTCGAGGTAACATGGTAGGCGATCTGCAAGGCTCAAATATGAGAATATGGAATCACTCTATTTGCATATCACGCACAGGGACAACAGCTGTCAACGCTAACCGGAAGATGGTAGCGGTAATCCAAACTACCTAAGCAGGCAAGTTTGTGGTGCATTGCCCACTCACTCTGACTCGAACAACATAGAGGTCCCAGTGACACCGGACATGCAGGCTCAGGTCAGACCCTGTATTCCTCCAGACGAAAACGAGGGCCAAATTGACGACTGCTGGTGCAAAAAGGAGGAACGAGGCCAAAAAATGTAAAGCATAGCGTAGAGGTTCGCCCGGGGACCGTAAGTGAGGACGGTCATCTGTAAGATAGTACAAGAATACACACGACAGGGGGAGAAATGCCGCAACAAAGATAGAGAGGAGCGAGGAGGTTCCAGCAACAACAACGGAGGTAGTACAGTACAATAGTGAGTCGATAATCGGCTAGCCTGGCACTAGGGGAAATACGGTGCGCCACCAGCCAATTTCGGGATGGGGGTCACATGACGAGCAAGTCACGGGACAAGTGGTACCGTGAACGCGTAAAGTAAGGGAACTGCCATGTAAGGCAAGAGACAACCTTTGTGCACAGAGCGAAAGGCATCGATGGATTTGTGGATAATGCTGGTGCCACTGGCACACAGCGTATTGCGAGGCTTCTCTTCCGCACACGGTGGGCTTTTTAATCATCACACTTGCTTCTAGGTCACATCATCCTAGTCCCACTTGGACGAAATATGCAAGACCAAAAGTTTTTGCTCAGGAATCGCCCCTCTCATCGCCAACCCGGATGCGTAGATACGGCGCTGGCGCCATCCAGTGCACAACCGCTGTTGGTCCGCAAGTGGCCCAGTGCGGGATGGTACTATAGTACGCCGCGGAGGTTGGTCTGTGTGGCCCCTGGGCGTGGTCACGGAATGGTTAGTGCGCAGGAAGATACTTTTATCAGGCGCAGCCCTGAAATGCTGCCGATCCGCCGTGACTCGTGAGGCAGGTCAGCGAGCGGGAAAAAATATGGATAGGGGTGGGTGTAAGTCACGATTGTACAACAATGAAAGGGAAGGGGCGTGTAGTGCGAACTTAGTGCCGGAAGAGAGAGAATAGATGGGCGAAAGAGATCGCTAGGGGTGACTGGGCCCACTGGTAGTCTGGACACTTTCAACATGGGTCACATCTCCAGCAACCCAATCAAACTTGTGCATATAGTGCTACAGGCGCAATAAACAACCTCAGGCAGGCTTGGGGCAAAAGGGGGGAGGTCACTGTACAGTGTAATACAGACTTAAGGATAGTGCGACTGCATCCGTCAGCTGCTCGTTTCGAGTCGGCTATGGCTACTACAAGTATGATGCCATCCACGTGTTATCTCCCGGGCTCCGAGTCGGCGACGTCCCCTTCCTAGGTGTCTGATTTTACAAGTCCATCGTTACAGTTTGTCTAAACTTCCAGCGATTCGCGGCATCGGATGTCTCCGTCAGGCTATCTTCTATCTTGTTATGTCAACATCAAGAGGTCAACTATGTCATATCTGCTCTCGTCCGTTATCGATCTCGATACGTAACGAGGCGTGCTGCACATACCCTTACCCTACCCTCTACCAACACAACCCGCCATCTGGTTTACCTCGACCCGCGATATGAGTGGCCCTTCAGACTCTGTTTTTCAAGCAATTTTTCAGGCTGCCTGCAAGGAATACGAAATCCGCACGGGAGCAAACCTTATCGAACATCCTCTTGCCATACAACTCCAGACATGCAACTCATTTGAGTCTCTCATTTCCCTCCTTCAAGGACAAGTACGAGCCTTCCATGAATTTCGACGGAGTGACGGCAAGGTGATCATATCGCTCGATCATGCCTACATGTCATTTTGATATTCAAGTCTGTCAGTCTGTCATGGACGGTGTTGGGAGTTTCGATGAACTCGTCAATCTGTTCGATTCCATCACGGTCTTCCTCCACAGACTTGATATCTATATCAAGATCCCTCCTACGGCAGCCATGACAGAGATAGTGGTGAACATGATGGTCGAGCTGCTCTTCACACTTGCTCTCGCGGCCAAACAAATCAGGCAGGGACAACAGCGTGAGTCCGTTCTCTCTAATACAATAATGGACCATTGCGGTGCTAAGAAAATTGGAAATCTTGTAGGAGATAATGAGATTGAGCGGGTGCTGCAGAGGCTAGATAAGATCACGCAGAATGAAGCTCGCACGACAGCAGCGCAAACCCTCCAGGTCGTCTACGGTCTTCTCCAAAATATGAAGCATGTTATGGATGGTAACCAAATCCCACTCTGTTTCTCACATTCGGTTCCCTGACGTCCCCATCAGACTGCAAGGCGGCTGCAGACAGTGTCCGGGAGACTCTAAGTATGTTAAACTAGCGCGAATCAGTTATCAGCGGTATATCTGACTGTTTTGATGAGGAACTAGTGATCACGCAACAATTTGCGATTGACAAGAACAAGTCAAAACGTCGGTAATTCCTAGTGTCGCCAATGCTGACTAGTAATACTGAGCCTGTACGACAGGTGAACAGTTCCAGCAAGACATTCAAAGATGGCTATCTCCTCCAGATCCGTGGGAAAATCAAGGGAAGGCATTCAAAGCTCATCATAGCAGAACCTCGGCATGGTTCATCCAAGGTGACACCTTCGTGGAATGGAAAGCATCCGGTTCCCTGTTATGGGTTCATGGGAAACGTCTGTGTCTCTCACTTTTAATCTCTCATTCGGTGCGAGACAGATGATATCAATTTTGTAGCTGGCTCAGGGAAAACCGTCCTTTCGTACGTCGGCTTTCCAATATTTTCCGCTGCAGAAACTGATCCATCAAAAAGTTCTGCGATGATCGAGGACATCGACCGCATGCACAAGGCTGGATTAGCATCACTCGCTTTCTTCTATTTTGACTATAGGGACGACAAAAAGAAGGATCTCCGCAGCTTGCTCTCATCCCTGCTCTTCCAACTTTATTATCAATCCGACTCTTATTCCAATATTTTTTCCGATTTCTATTCGGCACACCGTCGCGGTTCGCAATATCCGAGTGACGCCGCACTTATACAATGTCTTAAGGACATGCTCAACTGCCCAGGACAAGCTCCGGTCTACGTTGTTATGGATGGCGTTGACGAATGTCCGAAATCATCCAGCACGTTGTACCCTCGTGAGGAGGTCCTGATTCTTGTGGAGGAACTTGTTGGATTAAGGGTTTCAAATCTTCGTATCTGCATCACTACTCGTCCCGAAATCGACATCAAAACTATCATTCATCCTTTGACATCTCATTCCATCTCTCTTCATGAGGAGAGAGGACAAAGTCAAGACATTGTCGACTATGTGAGATCGGTTGTTAACTCGGATGCGAGTATGCGAAGATGGAGAGTGGAGGACAAGGAACTAGTCATCGAGGCGTTTTCGGAAAAAGCAGACGGGATGTAAGGGGTTTATACTGCGGATGCTTGGTGATGATCGCTCATCTCTGTAATGCAGGTTCCGATTGGTTGCGAGCCAATTGCATGTCCTCCGCGGATGCCTTCCACTACATATTCCGCGAGTTCTGGATGAATTTCCGGTGACACTCGATTGGACATATGAGCGAGCGCTACAAGATATCCCTGACACGATGTGGGAATCTTCCCACATTCTCCTGCAATGCGTCCTGGTATCTTCTCGCCCTCTTCTTGTTGAGGAACTTGCGGAGTTTCTCGCATTGAATTTCAAATCAGGATTCCTTCCCAAGTTCCAGGCGAGTTGTCGCCCGGAAGCGCCAGAAGATACGTTGCTGTCTGCTTGCCCTGGTTTGCTCG
>QLOZ01002208.1:0-17214 GCA_003314065.1 Lactarius sp. MG50 | reverse complement strand
GTTCGGGTGCGGTGTTGACGGGTGCGGGTGCGGTGTCGGGAAATCCCACCCGTGGGTCACCCGTGTCACGCCCTAATCATCAGGGCTACTGTTTTTTCGCTCCACTTCCCAACTTCCCATCATCTCTCCACTGGTATGAGACTCTCCCAGCACGAAATCAATATCACACCTTGGAAAAAAACATTCGAGAAGCAGCAACGGCTTCTCCTTAAACGTGAGGCTCATGATTAAGATCATTGACGATTGGCTCACATTCAACAAGGTGGACAATGTGTAAAGGTAGATACCAGCGAGGACCTTGAGACTCCAACCAGTAAATTTCTCGTTTACTTTCTAACAAATCTGATTAGTGCTACATGTAGTGGACACAACCTCTGGTGGAAGCTACAACTCCGAGGGAGTTCTTCCAGGGCCCCATCCCGCCTCCCCTTGAGATGCTGTTGTTGCGGCCATGAAATCAACTGTTTCCCCAACTCCCGCCCACACCGTAAGCGACGACTCAGATGCAGATGATGTCTCCACTCCCGTTTCACCAGCAACGGATACACTAAAGACCCGCCTCCTTCCCTCCGAAGTGACGGCGTCTATGGTAAGCTTGGTTTTTTAGGCGTTCGCAATCTACTTACCATGGAACGTTCCAGGACGATAGCGAAGCATTGATCTGCAGGGCAATGATGTCGCTCATCGTTTCGTCAACCTTGAGTAAACCAGCTCCCCTGACTTTGCTGTTCACGTCTCCTGGAAAGCACCGAAAATACTATGTTGTTTCCGCTGGTAAACGTACTGGAGTATTTGACAACTGGTTGTACCTTCCCTCATACTTTCTTATCCCCATGACTTATCCATTTCAAACAGGCCATATGTTCAAAGTCTCATGTCTGGAGTTAGTGGAAACTGCCAGAAGTCCTACACGACATATGATGAGGCCTGCAATGTCTATCAGGATCTTAAAGCACAAGGCCTCGTCAGGGTTGTCAGGAATCATGGAGATGAGGATATCTTCGGGCTGCTTGAGGATGCTATGGAGTAGTTTCGTAGAGTCATGATGTCAGACTACCTATGCCAGAACATTTGCTGTACTCTTATTGTACATAGCGATGTGCTCGGCCTGGCCTTAGGCCGGGAACCAGGCCATGCCCGACCCAGATAGACCGGGCCAAAGTGCCAGCTTCATGGCCTGGCCTAGCCAAGTGTGAGGCCATGGTTTACTATCACATGTATCAGCTTGCAAAATGACGGAATGATATTGCCCTCAGAGTTTTTGCCATTCGATACTGATATACTGTATATGCCATGGATGTTCCCAACTTACTGTAACACCAGAGAAATCTGTTTTGATTATTAATTATTATTAATTTGATACGGCTTCAATATATGGCTAGTCGTTTCAAAAGATCATTAACCTGTTTACCATTCAGGCATAAATAACTGGGATAGGCCCAAAGTTGGGGATCAACAATTATACATATTATTACATCTCCATGCCAAATATTGAGGCAATCAGATGAGTATTGACTGCTGTATACAGAGTCTCAAATTTCGATGTGATTTCAACGTGACGACTAGGATCAGGTTTAATCTCCGCCCAGAATGGCTTGATGCGATGGCAGCAATGCGACATGACTTTCGCTGATCTTGGGACGCAAGTTGAAAATGGCACCATGACAATTTGTGACAGATTTTTGGCAACTATGTGAGCAGAGTGGGCTGCCAGTGTGAGGTGCAACAGGAATGCGTCAGGTGCACACACCTGGATGCACTCGGATGCACCTGGATCTCCTCTGGGACTCTAAGATAAATCGAGATATACATTCACACTGTATTTAAGCACACTAAGATGAGTAGAGAACAGACATCTGTTCAGTGGGCCACCCCATCTATTCCCATGTCAGGTAGAAACAGCATGAACACAGTGCCAGCCTAGAATATATACAGATCCTGTGTGCTAGAAACTTGGACTGATGACATCTTTTGACTGACACACTGGTGTGTGATATGTGATATGTCAATGTGTCTGCATTCTCTCGCTGTGCATACATCGCTTTGTCAACTCAGCCTAGGTATGGTGCTGTTTTGACTGCTGTTTTCCAGGTTCACCAAGGAAGACAGAGACTGTGACTTGCACATATCACATTCTAAAGCTATGGCCTAAGCCAGGCCAAGCTGGGGCTAAGCTTTGGTGGAGGTTTTGGCTTGGCCTGGGGTTGAGAAAGCCAAAGCTGCCTCAACCTAAACCCAAGGCGGGCCGTGGAACAGCACTACTCGGATCAGACTCAAGTTGAGCCTGCCAAAGTGTTGGTAGTTACTGCCACTTACTGGCCACGCTCGGCTTTGAAAAAAATAAATATACATATGTAGGATAACAGATTCAGTCTTATTCAAAGCTTGCATGTAGAGATATAGACATATATATCCTTGAAAGACATTCAGTTTCGTACTTAGGCATATGACTTGATTGAGTGATTGCAGTGGTTGGTCCCGGGCCGAGTCAGTCACTCAAGTCATTACTGACTTGTTCCTTGCTCACTCAATGAGCAGTAAGAGGAACATTAACTCTGACTCCGTTCCACCAGCCGCTCAGCCTGCAAATTAACGAACCCGCTCTTCCACTCCAGCGTTTCGTGCGGCACGGGCACCTAGTACTAGCTCAGTTGTAAACCGCACTTCACAAATTACCACCATCAAAACAAATGCTCGTGGTCGACGGGGCTACCTGACTGGCAGTCGGCATTTGCAATCTGATCCCCTATTTAGTCCTTCTGTCGGCGAGGATGAGCTATCAGACGGTGCCATTTTAGACCTACCTCTGCCTGACCTTGAACAAGTGAATTACGATACCGAGACTTCCGTTCCACCCCAACCACCGAAACCAAAGAGGGATCGGCAGAATACGACTTTGGTATGTGTTCTCATTCTGATATATCTGAATTAATTGCTAAGGACACCTAGACGAAACTCCTTGAATGGCTCATTTTTCGACAAAGCTGCCTAGACGAGTTGCTACAGCATGACGGGCTCGGCGACACTCTCGATCAAGAACTTTGTATATCCCGCAAGAAGGTCAATGGTGTGTATAAGTGCAAGGATTGTTTTAGTGGCAGTCTCCTGCGCTGCTGTGGTTGTCTGGTGAATGCTCATAGGGACCATCCTCTCCATCGCATCGAAGTGCGTCTTCAGTTCCTTTCATTTGATCTACTTCATTTAACGGTATCTATAGATTTGGAATGGTCGTTTTTTTGCCATGGTTACCCTTCAAAGTCTTGGGCTTTGTGTTCAACTTGGGCATGGCGGTGCTCTGTGTCCTCTTCCATCTGCCGGTCCTAAAACCTTCTGCGTCTTCAACACAACTGGTGTCCATAACATCTCAGTCAATTTCTGTGATTGTCAGATGAACGGGATCATCCATCAACGCACTCAACTTTTGCGTGCCTGCTGGTTCCCTGCCACGTTTAATCGCCCTAAGACTGCTTTCACTTTTGACTGCCTTGACACATTCCACGAGCTCACGCTACAAGGGAAAACGCCCTTGTATGACTTCTACCGCACAGTCCTTCACAAGACCGACAACCTTGAGCTTCACAAGACAGTTGTAAGTTCTTGCTAACTCCAAGGGAATATTGTTCTGAAACGGATTGGTACAGTACCAATATCCGGAGTTCCACCACATATTTCGCGTTTGGCGAAACCTCCTAATGCTGAAGCGCACAGGCTGTGGGCAAGATCCAGCAGGTGCAGGTGCTACTGCCCAAGGAGAACTGGCTGTCGAATGCCCAGCTTGTCCTCATCCTGATCAGAACCTGCCTGAAGAATGGCAGTTGGCTGGACCTCTATTGTGCATTTAAATTTTACATGCTTCTGTCATGCGTTAATGCTCAATTACAAAGTAGATTTCTATATACTCTATTTCTTGCTGCCGACGCGAACTTTAAGCTGAAGGGAAAGGACCGTGGTATCAGTGACCCGGAGTTAGCTCCAGGGTGGGCATCATTCGTCAAAGAAGGCCGTTACCAGGAACACATCAGGCAATACATAGATCAACCCAAGGTTTGTGTTTGTTGAACCACGTGTTTTTGTTTGATTCATCGTGGGAACTAGATCAACACTTGTCAATCCAAGCACGATGCACTTGTCTGAGCTGCAGTCAGGTGTACGCCTGGGTACAGTGTAATGGGCGTAGGTCTTTGTATTTGCCCAAGGCACTGCCTGATTCGAAAAAATGGGGTGGGTGATCTACAGAAGGGTGAACGGTATGTTGAGTTCCATTTCCTTTGCTTCCGAACTCAACGCGGCAAAATGGGGCAACAACAGGTACTGCAACATGGACTACATCATCCTCTCTTCACTGGCCAGTGTGAAACTCCCATGGGTTGTCATAACGTACGATATCGGCTGCCAGTGGTGCAAAAACTTCCGGCACCGCATGGAAGAGTATGCTGATGATCTGAAGCTTGACCCTGCCACGTTGATTGAGGTTGGAATTCCAAGTTGGCACATCAATGGGCATGGCAACAACTGCAAGACCTTTTGCCTTGGTTATATGGATGGTGTTGGTTGGACCTGTGGGGAGGAGGTAGAAACCACCTGGGCTCAAACGAACGCACTGGGGACCAGTATCCGCGAAATGGGTCCAGGTGCATGCCACGAGACCCTTAATGACCAGTGGTGCGGTTGGAATTTCTGGAAGGTTGTTGGGTTCCGTATGTTGTCTTCGTTATATCAAGACTGGGTGTCTGATCGGAACTTTAGGCTCGTTATTTCTTAAGCACCTTAAAGAGGCTTATGCGATGCGAAACAAGCATCGCTTGATATTCCAGCAATTCTCGTCGACATTTCCTCCCCAGATGGTACAAAAATGGGAGGTGATGGTCTCGGAGTGGAAGAATGACAGGTCGAAGCCCAACCCATATGTAGAACTAGCCTCATGTTCATCGTATCATCCCCTTGTATTCCCACATTATTTACACCCACCCTTAGCCACGACACTTCAAGATGTTCGACTTGACCTTGCAAAGGAGGAAGCAGCTGAAGCAGCTCGAGGGCATATCTCTCCTCACAAGGTCACCCTGACCACTTTCCTCACAATGGCACTTGATCTTGAAGAACAACAGTATGCCCTAGATAATCTGTTTTCTTTGGTGTGGCTGACCCGAATCTTTAGGTGTCACCTTCAACTTGAAGTCTTGCAGATAAAAGGAGCTCAGACGAGCAAGCAATTGGCTGATCTTGAGGAAAAGCATCTGTCACTACACAACCGAATTCAACAGTGGCGTCAGGCGCAGCTGGCTTATATGCCATGTGTTGCTCCCCTTGTCGCGCAGTTCTTCTCTGCTACCCCTGATGCTGCTGAGTCGCTACCTGCAGAACCTGCTGAATCTATGCCTCTTTACCTCCCCTTGTCCCTTCCGCAACGCCTTCGACAGTTACCTGAGCTGGTTTCTGTGTTGGAGAAGGAATGTCGACTTCGCATCGCTCAAGCTGATGACGCCCTTGCAGAAATCCGACACCACCGTTCAATTATTTCAGGCCTGTGGCAATTCAAGAAGCTTAATGTTGACGGCACTGGAAACAGGGCCTGTACATGTATGCGAGCACTATACAACCAATTCAACTTCCATACTCAGCGATATGCTGAGTGCTACTGTGCGGCACATTGCGCTCTTCTTGTTCTTGATCTGAATGGAAGTTGGCAATCCCATCTGAAGGATCTCAAGGATAATGACATTTGCGGACCTGGAAAGGATGATAATGGGTCAGGAAACAGCTGTTTTGAGCCTTCGTGGATATGGTTGGTCCCTCGGGTTCATTCAGGCCCAGATATGGCAAATTCTGAACAAGTTCTCAATGACAGCCTCCAAGTTGAGTGGGCGAAGGTTCAGGCGTGGAAACAACGTTGGGAGGAGGAAGTCTTACTCATACAGGAGGAAATGCGTAGGGTCATTATGTTTCACGAGTGGAAGGCTTGGTGGTGGCGAAGTCAGGCTGGCCGCCGCTCTGATGGAGACCATAGCATCATTCACGGCATTACAGCATATGCAGAGAAGCAGGCATACCTCTGTGAGCGCCTTGCTCAGAGCTGTGTAACTTCTTGGCTGCCCGCATTAAAAGGGAATGGTGCTGCGCATGACTGGGAAGCATGCTATCCCCCTATGCCAGCTGTAGCTGACATGTGCGGTGAGACTTCCACTGATGATAATAGCGAAGTTGATGATGGTGATGAGGGTGAGGACATTGATGGTGGAGATGAGGAGGATGAATTCGGTGAGGGGGATGAACTGGACATTAATCTATTCGACTAATTCGTTGTTTCCAATCTATGTCTTATCTTATCTTATCCTAATACATGTGGGTCTTTTCTTAGTAAGCTGAGCGCACGCACAGCGCGTTGTTGATTATACCCACGCCCTATTCTCGAGCGCAGCATGCATGCCTCGCTCTCCCCAGGCGGTCCCCATCGTGAAGCGTATTGTCATTAGCCTGCATATCACAACCCCGAACGCATCGACGATTTGGAATGTAGGCGACACAGTGACAGTGACTTGATATCCCATCTCTGCTCTGGCTCACCCTTTCATCAGGGTTGCAGCTGACTGTTGCATTATATATCTGCCGCTTGACGTCTACTAGTATGCATGGACATGATCCAGTTGGAGGGCAACTTCTTCAGCCAGCGCCTGCTCGGCAACCAGACGAGCAATAGTGAGAATTTGGATGTCGGTGAGTACTGCCCCTTATTCTCGCCCCTTATTCTCTCCTCACTCCGCATTGTTACAGGGTTAGACTTCCCTCTCTTTCCACAGCAGTTTCCAATGCCAGAGGTCTCAGTAAATGTGTCAATCCCCAATAAATCCCATCCTGATGCCCACATATTTCCGCAGGATCTTAATGTCAATGCGTTGCACAAGGCCGAGCTTGCCTTCATCCCAGCGGATGATATTCATGTGTGGGTTGATGACTACATGGTGACTTCAGCATCCTGTGTTCCCAGTAGCGAAAGCAAGCAGACCGGGCGGACAAAAATAGCGTTGCGTACAGAGATGCCACGCGGTCAGACAGTATCAAGCGGTGGGTGTTGGAGGATGAGGAGTATGGCACACCGTTGCGATAAAAGCCAAGTACGTCCATTTTTCTTTCGTTTTCACGCGTATCTCTGCTTTTCCCGCTGACCTTTTTTCTATTAATTCACCGAATGGGTGTCCCAAGCGAAGACACTATTATTGTGAGCAATGCAGGCCTGACCTATATGTCAGGCTTCTTGAGTACACCACTGCTGCGCCCATTCGAATTTTCCCTTCAGGGCTTTGTCCTGCTGTATAGGAGACTCAAGCAGTGGGTGTTGGAGGATGGAGGAGTATGGCGCACTGTTGCGACAAAAGCTAAGTACGTCTGTTTTTATTTTGCTTTCACGCGTATCTCTGCTTTTCCTGCTGACCTTTTTTCTATTAATTTGCTGAATGGGTGTCCCAAACGAAGACACTATTATTGTGAGCAATGCAGGCCTGACCTACATGTTGGGCTTCTTGAGTACACCACTGCTGTGCCCATTCGAATTTTCCCTTCAGGGCTTCATCCTGCTGTATAGGAGACTCAAGCAGTGGGTGCTGGAGGACGAGGAGTATGGTGCACTGTCGCAACAAAAGCCAAGTACGTCTGTTTTTCTTTCGTTTTCACACGTATCTCTCTGCTTTTCCTGCTGACCTTTTTTCTATTAATTCGCCAAATGGGTGTCCCAAACGAAGACACTATTATTGTGAGCAATGCAGGCCTGACCTATATGTCGGGCTTCTTGAGTACACCACTGCTGTGCCCATTTGATTTTGCCCTTCAGGGCTTCGTCCTGCTGTATAGGAGACTGGCAAAGCAGCCCCAGGTTTATCGCTCATACACCAATTTTCATTCTGATGCATCCCTGCTAACTGCAAGTCTCGCTCGCACTCATCAGCTCATCAAAAGCCTCAGAAATGAGTTGTGACACTGTGGCATACGACAAAATGATGGCCCTCCTCATTGAACTCTTGCTGACTATCAACCTGCAGGAAATGTCAGATAATGAGGGGCCCACCTGTGCAGTGGTCACAGAGGGCATGTGTGTCTCTGACCCTGCGACCATTCTCCTCACCTTTGCTTGCCATCCCCACCGTGTTGGCCGAGACAGTGGGCACAGTGACAGCTGGCCTGTATTGATGCTTATGCCAAGGAATTTTCTCTTGACTACTTTCCTCAGAATTTTGAGGTGTATGTGAACCTGCACCATGGACTTTCCTGTGCAGGCCAGCAATCTAGTGCAGGTTGTTTTTCTCATGTGAACATTTGCTGGGAGGTGATCACTAAAACAAAAGTAAGACCTTGTACTTTGTGCTCAAGAGGTGCACCTCACACTGACCTTTGAGGGCTAGGCATGTGAGTGAAGAGTGAGGAGTTTCTGCATTGGACATAAATTGGGTATGTGTGCTTTAGATTTGAATCACCAAGGCTCTCATTGGGTTGCTCTCTGGGATTAGGCTGTACTGTGAGAGGGTCTCCTTGCAATAGGGTTGCCATTACAGTAGCTCACTCAAGGCATTATTCATGGTATCTTTAGGCCATCCACCCCATCCACCTCCCCTCTTTTGAACCCTTGTTTGTGTTGTGCTGAGCTCAAATTCAAGCTGGAAGCTGAGCATATAATGCTCTTGTGCTTGATAGGTGCACAAATGGTGGTAACTCTACATTCTTGGATTCTGATTGTGCCCCTGTAATTGCCACTATAACACCACCCTGCAGCTTCCTGCATCCTTGATGCTGTCATTGACAGCCCAGCAATCCCATTGTGTGCCTGCCATGCCCTGCTCTGCATCTTGGAGTGGGTGTCACTGATGGCTGTGCTGGTGCCTGAGCATACACATTTCTGGGTGGTGGTGGATCTATATTTCAAGGTGTCACACATTCCTGAATGAGATGTGCATGCCTAGTTCTGGCTGATGTTTCTCCTCTGTAAGCTCACTTATGTGGTGCACCTGGCAATTGCTGCCTCAGTGTAAACCAGGAGTGGCATGCCTGCACACTATTCCATTAGGTGGTGCTACTGTGATTGTGGTGTTACCTGAGTCTGGGGACGATGATGGTGAAGGTTCTGAAATTGCCAAGGGTTAGGATAACTAACTGATAGATGATGAGAATGAGGAACCACTGGGGATAGACACTAGCATAAACTCTAATTAGGTGACCTTTGGCATGGACTGTATAATAAAATGTTTTCTTAAGGCTGCAGCTTTCTAAATTGAGCTGAAGCTATCTGATACTAGGGGCATGAGCTTGGTGTAGGCAATGTGAGAGCTTGAGCCCCCTCAAGCTGAGCTGAAGCTGGTGCTCTTGGGATGGGCCAGACCAACACATCACTACTTAAAATGTATTTTCAATCCTATTACAATAACCCAAAATGCATTCACAATCCTATTACAATAACCCAAATTGCATTCACAATCCTATTACAATGACCCAAATTGCATTCACAATCCTATTACAATGACCCAAATCGCATTCACAATCCTATTACAATGACCCAAATCGCATTCACAATCCTATTACAATGACCCAAATCACATTCACAATCCTATTACAATGACCCAAATCGCATTCACAATCCTATTACAATGACCCAAATCGCATTCACAATCCTATTACAATCACCCAAATTCCATTCACAATCATATCACAATCATCTAAATCCTAATGACAATTGCCCTATAATTAATTACAACATTGTCATTAAAGGTCGTGGTATTATACACATCACCTATAGGGCACCTGCCCTAGCTATTGTGATTAAAATGGTAGCTACAACTCCCGCACAGACATCACCCATGCCACCTCCAATCACAGCTCGCCCACCCACCCACACGCTCGCACGCTCACATGCTGGCGCGCCCGCACATCACCCGCCTGCGCGCGCACGTACTCCCCCATGCGCACACATTGCCTGCATGCACGCACACACGCCTCCCTCACACCCACACATCGCTCGCGCGCCTGCTCGCACACCGCCTGCGGGGCCGTCCTCTTCTCCCCCTCTTTCATTAGATATGTAGAGCCCCCATGTAATCATGGTATATAGTTTATAATGAAGTTGATTTATTGCTCGAAACAGAAGTGGTAGTCCATCTCAGGCTGAAGCCATGGCCTTGACAGCCTGGCTTTGGCTTTCCAACTCTCAGGCCGGGCCACCAGCCGCCACAGGCCATTGTTTCGGCCCAGCTCAGCCTGGCCTATTTCGTCCCGGCTCTGGCTGGCTCACAGCCTGGGGCTGGGCCAGGAACATCACTATTGATGCATAATAGGATTGGTTGGTACATCAGACACCGATCAACTGCAAAGTCCTCTCTTTCGACAGCGTGTGGTACAATACATCCGAACCAATTTACGTGCTTATCTGCCTGGATTGGATTCTGTGGAGAGCATGCAAAACATTGCAGTCGACAGGGATGTTGCATGTCAAAGTCCGCCATCACCGGAGAATCCCGAATATGAGTTGAAAGCAGATGAATTGTGACTAGCAAGAAGCGAACAGTTACACATGTGTAAACCAACATTGATGTTTAATTACAAATTCGCTTGGCCATGTGACCTGCAAATGGGGGCACCCTTTCCTTGTTCTGAAGATTTCGTGCTTCAAGTTGAAAATGGCAAGTGGGGAAGCAAATGGCTATATGAATGGCTAGCTATTCTTGTCAATGCTCGATGTAATAACAATGCAAAGTTGCTCACCAATGGTCACAACACAAAGAACATTACTTACTACATGACAAATTATGCCACGAAAAAGCAAGGTCCATCCTATAACAAGTCAGCAGTTTTTGCTCAAGGCTTCAATTATCATAACCAGCATCCCAAAACGGAATATGTCGGACAGTTGAAGGAAAGCACGAGATTGCTAATTTTCAGGTTAGCACACGTGCTCAATTGCAAACAAGAGCTGGCGGCGCCGATGGGCATGTCATATTTGGTGGGGCGGGGGGATGCTTATCGCTCGCATACGTACAGTCCAATCTATTGGAGCGCTTTCATGTCCGAAACCCTTCAAGCGTTTCCTGATCTTTCAGACTCTGCCTTGTACATGTCATCTCACTCATTAGTCGTCTATTCATTAATCGAACCTGTTTTAGTTTGATTTGCTCAGAGCCCCTAGAGACGATATGTATGGTTGATTTCTTGAATTACACGTTGAATGTCAGCATTTTAATATGTGGCTTCTGGACAAGGTTCATCTTCTTCAAACGGTGGTGTAGTGTATCCCATGGCCGAGAAAGGAACTGAAGGCCCAGGAAGTGTAAGTCTGAGAAGCAGTGTTAACACAGTGTCTGTGTGTGACTGAAAGTGATTTGTCATTGTAGAACTCTCGAGATGATGTCGAGTTAGACATCAGATTGTGAGGTCAGGTGTATGTGTGAAGTCAGATTGCTGATTACAGAAACCGAGGAATGGCCTTGGAGCAATACAATGTGTTAGATTTTTTCATTAACACATACGAAGAGTACATCCCACCAGAATGGAGGAGGTCGGACGCACCGTACGAATCGCAGGATTCGACGGTATTTGGGAACAAGCACATACCTCACATCCACCAAACAGCCCACACCAGGCTCAATATTAATCATATTATGAGGCATCGACCTTGGCCTCAGCTCATCTTCACCCTAGGGCTCCACACCGTACACATATTTTGGCGTATGCATATGGAAACGGAAGCCTGAGTGTCGTACAGTTGGATCCCTCTTAACCCACCTCTGTCTCGAAACTGGGCCTGCCAAATCAATTCCGAATTCAGCAAATCAGCTGTTTTGAAATTGGCAGCGCCCCGACAATTGCAAATTTTCTTAAGTTGGATCTGATGCCAGCGGCCAGGCCAGTGGATCCACATTGGATCTCGGACTTTAGCGGTGAGAAGAGCGGGCCACGACCAACACGACGAGGCGCGTATTGCTCATATGGAAGAATGGCACAAGTAGATAAATTCATAGTTTGGGTGGATAGAGCAAAAGTTCCACTGTAGGCCAAATAACGGCCCAGATTGACACCCACTTCTTCCCCTGTATGCTGAAAGGAAAGAAAATGTTCAGGAAAAGAGAAATTTTCATTGCACTGTAAATGAGCAGCCTTACTTGCTACAGCTGCTAGCCATTGAGTTCTTTCCGAAATCAAAGGGTGAGAGGCGAGCTTGAAGTTCATGTTGCGTCATGATTGTGAATTTGAGCCACTCGTGATCATCAAGGCCAATAATGACCAAAACTCTGCAGCCTGGCAGCATGAGCATGAATACATGAACACTGAACACAATAACCAGATGGAACAATTATCTCCCACGAGCGATCGATTGGTCCATAGCATCTGGTGCACACAATGGGTTGAGTTGAGAAAAGAGCGTGAATAGTGTGTGTGCCAGTGGACATAATGCCCGAGACTGTTAGCGCTCACACAGCCCCGTAGTGAAGATAGTCTAAGATCAGTCTAGTCATGACCATCCTAACAAGTGACAGAGGTCTCCTTCCGCGTTTCGAGCTTGCTTCTCTGGATGATCCACGAACAAATTTCAGAGGCAAAGAAACCTGCTTCCTCTGCTGGTGTGATCACATCTTCTGCGTGCCGTTGTTCTTGAATCGGAACATAAGATTTTTTATTTTCTCTTCGATTTGGCAGCAGCAAGGTCTACGCCAGCAGAGTTGGAGTTTCCTAGTAGTAAATCATATGCCTCATGCCCAACACGAATGGGCAACAACGGTGAGGCATTTGCCTCCCAAGCCAGCAGTGTGTTATGCATCAGCGTGCTGGACCTGTCAACAGATGCACCATCCATGGCCAAAACCTATGTCACAGTAACTATGCTATTTTTATTAACCATATGCTGAGATGCAGATTCAAAGAAAGTTTCCGACCAGGATCGATTGTCGTCCTTCAGATCCATGTGCATATCTCTCCATGGCTTCAAAAGCACAAGCATACAGGTGCAAAAAAGTTCATACGTCTTTGGATCATCCTGGTGAGGGAAGTATCGACCCACAAAATTGGGAAGGTTTCGATGATGGTGTGCCCGGATAATTCGTCGTCTGTATTGTGCCTTATGATATTCAGGCAGATGTCTGTCTGTTAGTACCAGATCCGCCCAACAGTCCCAAAAATGTAATTGGTAAGGCTGACATAATGAGGGTCCCTTATCGGACAATCGTCCATGTAGTCAGTTCAGTTCAGTTCAGTTCAGTAGGTGGGCAACAATCAGCCGTGTAGTGAGTGATGGGCTGTAGTGAGTGATGGGTGACAATTGGCCGTGTATTGGGCACCTCCAAGTCTATTGGTGTAAGAGACTACGGTGTTCAGCACTAATTTCATGCACGAAAACTTCCGCATGCGACCACTATTTCGCAACTGCGAAATAGTGATCACGTTTTCTGAAATAGAGATTTTGCTGTATCCTCCGTACACCCCCTGTGTCGCATTTCTGTATATATTCCACTTTTCTGACTTGGAGCTGTCATGTTTCATGACACCTCAACCTCTCCATCTATAGGGCTCCTTATCGTGCGTATACGGCAACACTCATATTAATTTACGCATATGGGGCATCTTCAATACGAGGTATTATGGACTAGACCCATATGCGCTATGGGATGTGTACAGCTGTGTTGCCTATTTTACAAGTATATACAGGTAATAAAGGTAATAACATCTAGGAAAGCAAGGTCATGTTATAGTGCATCTCCTGCTGGCGAACCCTCCACCTACAGCCCCACTCCGACCTGGAGCCCAATGTGGCGTGTTTCCCACCAACACTGACACTTTATGTGCCGCTTTGCAAGTGCCACACGATTGACATTACAGCAGCCACGGCCTATGCCTCATGGGGCCCAGAGCGCTTGCCATCGCTGCCTCCAGTTCATCATCCTCCCCCGGCTCCCCATCCTCCTTGCGCAGACTCTAGTACAAGCAAAGAGCATGCGCAGGGCCATTTGGTGTGTCCTCGGACGCATTGAAGACAGTATGTGCAAGCTGCGCTGCGCATGCCCAAAGCTGGGCCCTGGTGAGGATGCGGGGGTGAGTGGGCGGGCGGCCCGCCCACCTGAGGATAGTCACAGCCTGAGTAATGCATGCAGTTGCGATTTCAAAAATAAAAACAGGTCCAGACCTGTTTTTTTTTTGGCAGAGCAATCTCAATCTCAAATCACAATCGCAACCAAGAAAGGGTGCTCTTGAATGGTCACTTTGCTGCGCATGGAATTTTGCGGTTGTGTTTTTTGGCTGATGCTGTGTGCGGCAAACTTGTTCCCAAACACACTCTACAGTGCCTGTCACCACCTCCTCACAAGTGCTCCTGGGACCAGATCTTTGGGCCAATTCCTTAGCCAATTTTTTTTAGGAAGGAAACTGATGAAAAGAATGCGATTGACGTTAAAAAATCCTTTTGTACCTATTTAGGAAGGAAGTTCCCACAGTGTCCACTTTTTTTGTTCTTTTTTGGAACCCTCGGATCCATGATCCGCAATTTTTCACGCAGTGTCAATGGTGGATAAACATTCTACCTAATATATGCATTGTAGTACAAAGTATTCTAATGTGTTGTAGCTACTGTACGAGATCGAATGAAAGAAAAAAAGACCCCCCCAGCTGCTGTTGCCACCGCTGTTGTCGCTGGGGTTGCTGCAACTGCAGCTGCCGCTGCAGCCGTCGCTGCAGTTGCTGCAGCTGCAGCCGTCGTCGTCGCTGCAGTTGCTGCAGCTGCAGCTACAGCCGTCGCCGCTGCCATTGGTGCAGCTACTGCCGCTGCTGCCATTGCTGCTTGTTACAATCTCCCTCACGGACTGCCAGACCGTTGACTCCCGTACGTGGACTGCTTATGATACTATGCTTACGCCTCTTGTCTGTTGACTCATGGCCTGATTACTACACGTGCTTACGGACTGCTGACTGATTGTCTTGGCTTCATGACTCATGCTTGGCGATCCGCGGATTGCCCGCTACTATACTTAGACCCTGACTCGTGCTGACTCGTCCCGATACTATACTTAGCACAGAACGTTCTTGGACATTCTACTACCTTCGTTATGACTCGGTAGTAGGTGACACGTGATTCCTTGTAGGACTCCTATATAAGGAGTCCACTTTACACAGAGTCAAGCCCTAAGCTTGACTTCTCTTTGCAATCAAGAATTAGTCCCCATCCCCCTTTCCTGTCTTGCGCTTGAGCTCTGCTATCTCAAGTTGTCTCCTTGCCTTGTCGTTGCCCTCGCCGTTGCTCGGGCACTCTAGCTTACTCCCACGCACCTCTAAGTCAGCTGTAACGACTTAGCTCAGATTGCCCTAGGTCACGCGTCTCGTGACTCTGCAATACTCCGAAGACCTTAGCTTCCCTCTTCACGTCGTCGAGGTCACTGCAAGTACCTCGCTCAGATCCCGTGCTCCTCATCGTCGCACGTGATACCCCTTGTCTAGTCTTTTAGGCTTAGTTGCACAAGTTGTGCCAGAAGGCCCCTCGAGCCTTAACACTGCTGCAGCCGCCGTCACTGTGGTTGCTCCAGCCGCTGCTGTCATCGTCGCTGCGTCTGCTGCAGCTGCAGCCACCACTGTTGGTGCAGCTACAGCCGCCGTTGCTGCAGCCATTGGTGCAGCTGCTGTCGCCACCGCCGTTGGTGCCACTGCTGCTGCCGTTGCTGCTGCAGCCACTGCCGCCGCTGTCGCCGCGGTTGCTGCAGCTGCAGCCATCGTCGTTGCTGCGTCTGCTGCAGCTGTAGCCACCGTCGTCGCTGTGGTTGCTGCAGCTGCAGCCGCAGCCGCAGCCGCCGTTGTCATCGTCATCGTCGCTACAGTTGCAGCAACAGCTGCTGCCGCCGCCGCCGCCGCTGTTGCTGCAGCTGCAGCCATTGTCCTCGCTGCATCTGCTGCAGTATAGTCAGGGTCGTTGCTGTGGTTGCCGCAGCTGCAACTGATATTGTCTCTGCAGTTGCTGCAGCCACAGCCACCACCACCACCATAGTTGCTGCTGCAGCTGTCATCCTTGCTGCATCTGCTGCAGCTGTAGCCAGGGTCGTCGCTGCGGTTGCAGAAATAGCTGCCATTGCCATTGCTGTTGCCATTGCCATTGCCATTGCTGTTGCCGTTGCCATTGCCATTGCCGTTGCCATTGCCATTGCCATTGCCGTTGCCATTGCCATTGCCATTGCTGTTGCCATTGCCATTGCCATTGCCGTTGCCATTGCTGTTGCCATTGCCGTTGCCATTGCCATTGCCGTTGCCATTGCTGTTGCCATTGCCGTTGCCATTGCCATTGCCGTTGCCGTTGCCGTTGCCATTGCCATTGCCATTGCCATTGCTGTTGCCATTGCCGTTGCTGTTGCTGTTGCCGTTGCCATTGCCGTTGCCGTTGCCATTGCCATTGCTGCTGCAGCTGCAGCTGTTGTCGTTGTTGTTAGCCCTTTAAGGTCCAGTCCGGTCCGGTTTTTTTCCCTTTTGGGCCAGTAACCGCGACCGCAACCGGTCATAACTATTACCCCAGAGCTCTGCGACCAAACCAAACCACATAGGACCGGTTAACATCGGTTCAGTCGTGGTTGACTAACCAGTCGCAACCAGTCTTAGTTAGAACCACAGATGACCAGTTGAAACTGGTCAGAACCGACAGCAATGACCGGTTGCACCTGCATTCCAGGTCACACATGTATTCCGAGTCGCACTGGTATGTAGTACTATGTACTGTACTGTACTGTGATGATGCCATGAGTAAGTAAGCCTAATCTTCCATAACAAACTCATCCACTTCGATATCAAACTGGGCCGCTGATTCATCTGCCTCGAGCATCTCCTTGTAGTCTTCCAAGTCCAACTCCTCAATCACTCCTGAGTTCCATGCTGCAATGTCCGTAAGATCCCTCTTCCACGCAAACTTCATAACTTGAAGTTCCTCAAAGCGCTTCGCACCAAGGGAGGCACGACGGTCATCAGCAGTCTGCTTACTTGCAGAGAAGAGTCGCTCGCAGGGGACAGATGATGCTTGGCACGGAAGAATATCAAGGGCAACGCGTGTGAGGGTAGGATAGAGTTGTGCATGGTCCTGTGAAGCAGTGAGTCGATCACGGAAAAGCATAGCAAATCTGACTTACCTGCCACCATTTTATAACGTCCGTGTCCTTCGTAACTAGTGTTTTGAAGTCCGGTCCATAGGACCGGAAAAAAACCGGAACCGGACCGGACTGGACC
>QLOZ01002206.1:0-30213 GCA_003314065.1 Lactarius sp. MG50 | reverse complement strand
GGGATCTCGCACCGCACCATATCAGGCTCCCATCTATAGTCGTGTGCGAATGATGGTTCTACGATAGCATATATCTTTGCACCGCAAGCTGAATTGGTGTGTGGGACAGTGCTAGGCAGTACCTGAAAGAATCAACGAGAGATGATCTGGGGTCGTGCATGAGTACGGAGATAGCAGCTGAACCTTGTATGGCGCGCGCTAACGGACTATATTGGCCGCGTATGTGCGCTACTGGTCGGCCTTTGCGCTTGCCCCCAGTGGAAATAACCTTCGACAAGGGCCATACGGACGCCATGGCACATTCGTACAGCATCGGCGATGCGAGGGGCACGGGCACAAGAGAATTTCGAAGACACAACTAGTAGTTCCAGCGTCTCACAAGACCTGCTATCCGGAAGACATTCAGTTCAGGAAGACAGCCGGGCGTTATAACTGATAGGAGGAGCCAGAGTTTTATTGACAACCTACCTGATGAGTGAAAATGGTCGATCCGAAGGTCGGAAAGGATGTTCGACATGGCAGTCAGGGGTAAAACTGATTTCGAGTTGATTAGCAGATGGAAGCCACTTGGAAGGGGATGGCTCGAGACAAGGGCGTAATCCGTGGACCTATTCTCCGAGGCCACAGACACTTGTGGAACGAGATACCACAAAATGTCCCGCAAAATCCCAGTGTAGTTCTCATGTAGAAGAAGTTGTTTTGAGCGCTCAAACTTTGGCGCCGATGAGAGATAAGATATACGAAATCGCACCGACTCGGACGCGTGGCGCGACGCTCCTAAGGCAGAACTTCGTCTCGTGTAGTCGGTGTGTGAGTCGCCCTGACTACATTTAATAGGACCTGACAGCTTAGCTTCGATGCTAGAGAGATAAGTAACACCACAGGAGAGGGTGTTTGTTTACGGCAGCTGTCCCCCAGTTGTAGATGGGTCGGGTTCTAGCCAGGTTTCAGAATTTTTGGTGCCACGTCGATTTTTCAAGGCCAGAGTGAGACAGAACCTGGTACAAGTTAAAAGGTTGCCGGAAAGCGGAGTGTCGGAGACCGGGGCGGAGAGATCAGACTGCTTTGCTTTGAGGCGCGTGTAATGTAATGGTCCGCCCGGCTTACAACCATATAAGGAGCACCCGCTGCCAATGAGGTCGCCCTCAGTTCTGACACCCCCACCCAACACTAGTGAAAAACAAACGAGAAACAAAAGTTGACACACTCTCAACCCGATTCTTACCAAATCAATCATCAATGTCACCCGTAGCGCTTCATCCCCACGACAACGGCCTCTCCCGACATACCAACGGCAAAAACACCTCCACTGTCACTGCCACCGCCGATCCAGCCGAGCCACGAGTCCAGTCTAGGGCCACACCCGTCCATCTGTCTTCTGCAGATGTGATCCGCCTTGAGCACGAGTTTGGAGCACACAAGTAATGAAATTCTTCTCTTTTCGGACATGTCTTTGGCACTAACCGGACTCTGCCAGTTATCATCCCCTTCCGGTCGTCTTCGAGAGGGCACTAGGCGCCAAGTGAGTGGTGCCGTTAAGCTGGACGACCTGTCCAGTGCAGCTAATGAGTGACAAAAACAGGGTATGGGACCCAGAAGGGAAGGAGTACATTGATATGCTCTCGGCGTATTCGTAAGCATACCTTTTCTACAATCATATGCGCGGATCGTCATGCTCGCAACTATATTTGACCATGTATGCGTGCTTACTCTTGACCTAGCGCCGTAAACCAAGGCCACTGCCACCCGCGCATCGTGGCCGCCTTGGTGGAACAGGCCCAGCGCCTTACATTGTCCTCGCGGGCATTTTACAATTCCGTCTTCGGTGCCTTCGCAGAGAAGGTTACCAAACTTTTTGGTTATGACATGGTCCTCCCAATGAATACTGGGGCCGAGGCGGTCGAAACTGGGATCAAGCTCGCCCGCAAATGGGCGTATGAGAAGAAAGGCGTGTCAGAGGGCCGTGCAATTGTTCTCAGCGCGGCGGGCAATTTCCATGGGCGCACGATTGGGGTCATCAGGTAAGAGCTGTCTTCCATTTCGCCGTTGCACGCTATTAACCGTTTTGTCAAACGAAACGCGCAGCATGAGTACAGACCCAGAAAGCCGGAGCGGATTCGGTCCGTACCTCGCGGGCGTGGGTCCGACATACCGTGACGGCGACACGATTCGTACTATTCGATATGGCGAGATTGAAGACTTCCGCCGAGCGCTCGAACTACATGGAAAGGACGTCGCTGCCTTCCTAATCGAGCCTATCCAAGGAGAGGCGGGAATTGTTGTCCCGCCTCCCGGATACCTCCGCCAAGTCCGCGAGCTGTGCTCCCAGCACAATGTCTTGCTTATATGCGATGAGATCCAAACGGTAAGGCGCAACTGAGTTTCCAGTTAAGTACCGATACGAATCCATGTGTTTGGACAGGGGCTTTCGCGCACAGGCAAGTTGTTGTGCGTAGAGCACGAAGGCATCCGCCCGGACGTGGTTCTTCTCGGAAAAGCGCTGTCCGGAGGCGTGTATCCCGTATCCGCCGTGCTCGCGGATAAGGAGGTGATGCTCTGCATCCGGCCGGGCGAGCACGGTAGCACCTACGGCGGGTACGCCCTGTATTTCATCTCGTGTCTTTCTCACCTCACACGCGTGCGCCCAACTCAACCAGGAATCCCCTTGGCTGCGCGGTGGCGATGACCGCACTGGATGTCCTGATCGAGGAACGGCTCGCGGAGCGCGCGCAGCAACTCGGCACGCAGTTCCGCTCTGGCATACGCGCTCTACGTTCGCCCCTCGTCAAGGAGGTGCGCGGGCGCGGGCTGTTTAATGCCATCGTCATCGACGAGAGTGCAAGCAGCCGCGGGCGCACGGCCTGGCAGTTCTGCTTGTTGCTCAAGAGTCGGGGGGTGCTGGCCAAGCCCACCCACGTGAACATGTACGTGTACATACCTACCCCGAAAGGCATCTGACAAACTGTGCTGTTTCATGAAGCATCCGGTTCTCGCCCCCGTTGGTCATCTCCGAGGAGGATCTCCAGAAGGCCATTGGAATAATTCAGCAGGCGCTTATTGACTTGGATGAGGTGAGCCTCTCTTCCACCCCATCGCATGTCACGATGAGCTCATACCTCCTTTTTTTTGCAGCTCGAGGAGATTCCGGGCGAGGTAGAGAGCGAGAAGGGGTTCAGGGATGAGCTCAGCGGCTGAGGGGCTTGCTCCTTGTTCAGTGTGTGGTCCTTTCTTGTAGCCTGATTGTCCCACGACCCACATCCCCATCATAATCTTAACAAATAACAACTACCTCCATTCCAATGTTCATTTTTATCACAATATTTTCTCCTATGCTCAGCCCGTACTTGGCTCGTGTACAGTACCACCTTGTAGGCTGGACAATCTAACAGCGTATAATTCAACCCAGACAAGCCTCTGCTGATTGAACAAAGAGGAAATGTCTGAATGTGGGACCTCAAACCCGGCCCGTTGATGACAAGTGCCCATTATGAACACCGCATGCGCGGTCCGTGATCCCGGAGTCCACTCAATGTCGTCTTGTATTCGATCCCGAGGTTCTCCGCGCGTCCTTATTATGTACCGCAGCAAACTTCCTCATAATTTGCAAATTGAAACGAAAGAAATGAAACGAAACGAAGCGAAACGAAACAGATCAGCAGCTTCGCTTCTCTCGCGGAGGCAATAATCTTTTTTTTTTTTTAATTTAGTTTTATTGCTTATGTAGATTATGAAACCCGCCGCTTGAAGAGTCAACGGGGCGAGGAAAATCCCGACCGCGCATTGGCAACATGACGACTTGGCCTGTCGCTTGCCGCTGCAACCGAACCTCAGGGTGAGAGTCAGAGTTAGGATCATTTGTTTTGAGGTGTTTCGAGCTCCCTCGAACTACAGCATATACAGTAAAATTTTTTTGGTATGTCCAGGGTTCGACCTCTACGTATTTTGCAGGGAAAAGCATTAATCCCTTTTCACCTGCAAATGCAAATTGAACATGTAACCATCGCGGAGGTGTTTGGAAGCGTTTATGACCATTTTTGGAACCGCCCTAAACGTTCCTAAACGACCTTGGTTTTACAGATCGCCGCAGATACTACTCCGACCCACCGCACAACGTTGAAGGTTATAGTGGGTTTTAGGTGGGTGAGCTCGCCCTTGTTTTTTTTTTTTTTCTTTCCTCGGTGCTTTCATTTTGCTCGGTGGTAATTTACGCGGAGCACAGAGCCGGATGTAAATTACCAGCCACGTTCCTAACTCGGGATCGAGCCTGAGAGCCAATACGGTCGCCTGTCCAAGTTGCCACAACTTACAGCCGAGAATTGAGGATCGGCGGCTTGCTCCTCAACCCGCTTATTGCGAGAAGAGGGGAGAGCCCAACGAGTTCCAGGACGAACTAAGTTAAGGGGTCTTCCTTCGAATGTGGGGAGCTCCCAGCTCTCTCTTGACTCTAGCGACCTCAGCCTAGCTTGTTCTCAGGGTCCGCTTCGGCCATGGTAACCAACCGGCGGGTAAGTAAGTTGCGGTACAGTTGACCGGCACGGAACTTGACTATGCCAGCATACCGCATACCGTGTCATATGGAAGCCCTCTGCCTTCGGAGCGCATACGGAATCGCACGCGTAACCTATATATAAGTTACGTGAGGCATATGCACACCGTAAAGGCTGACCGCGATTGAGATGAATGGGTGCTGTATGCGCGGTATTTTCCTCTGCTTCTTGCTGCCAGCCCCCACGTCGCCGGTTGCATTAGGGGTTTACGCGCGGGGCTCGCAAGCGGCCAGCTGGTTTCATGACTTTTGAACGATCTCAGGGAGATAACGTCACCGACATACCTTCGCTGTCTGTCCAACCTAGCTTCCTGGCACCTTCTCTCGTTCGTCCATCACAATTCATTGCCACAGATGGACGGAGAAATTGAGCGCACCGCCGCTTCGCGCTTCGATTGTGTGGTTCGTTCACTCCATCATCATCATCATCATCACCAACATCACCATCGCGTGCAAGTTTGACAGGTATCAAAGAAGCAGCTCGTTTGCATCGAACTCGAAGAGCGACCGCTGAACCCCTTTTGCGGTATATTTTGCCCGACGCAACGTTCATCTATCCGATTAAATTTTGCATCACTTGCACCGCACGGTGGATCATTCAGTAGACAAAAAGACGAGTTCCACGCTGCACGTCATTCGTCAATCCATCCATACACTGCGTAATAACGGCTGGCATCTCGTTCGCGGAAAACCCGAGCACCGGATTTTCAGTGCTACTGTAGTGCGGACAAGAACTGAGCCTTACGTTCCTATGTCTTAGGCGGGTTACAATGCCTTTGTACACTCACCCACCTATGGATTAGCTCTCGTGCCTGCGCCCGGTGTCTCGTGGAAATCATAAAGATCCCAATAGATCCCAGCTTTTTCGTTATAATGGAGAATTTATGAGCTGGCCGCCGAGCTCGCTTGCTGTCGAGGCTGGGGTGGCGGCCGCCTAGGTTTCCCCCGGAGAAAGGGTATTCCCGGCTACGAAAGCCAGGCGCCCGTTTCCCCTCGTTACGCTGTTAGCGCAACTACCATCCACGCGCCGGCTGTAAAAGCCATACTGCACCGACTGTCATTTATCAGAGCACCAACACCCTTTAACTTAATTCCCGGCGACACATTGTGCCTGGTTGCCTTCCTAGCAGATATCCTTTGATACACCATCTCTGTTATCTACAGACAACAGGAGCCCCCGACTCGGCATTTGCGCCCACATGGGGGATCTTGGGAATAAAGCCTCATGTGTCCTTCTACGAATAGTGCCACTGGGAACGCCATCACGTATAGTGATTGAAAATTTGCCCTGTTTGACCGCTATTGTACGACGGACAGAAGGTGACAAACACCCTGTCACAACTGACAGCATCACCGAGGACTTGATCTATCATCTATCACTTCATTCCGACACTGATGTGATAGCTTGAAATACAAATCCCTGAGTACGTTCGGAGACGCCCGTGTGAATAGAGCTGATATGGGTGAGACAATGGCTTGGCTTCCTTGCGTTCGATGCCTTAATCATGTCCCAACTTAATAGCATTGGCATTAATCGATGACACATGCTTTAGATTCCCAGGGCCTTGATGAGTTGGTTGTAATCATGGTTCTCATATGATGTCGGCCGGTAGTTGTTCACTGGAACATGAAGTAGTTTTTACACACCCAATCAATTCATGAAAGAGTTGTTTTTCCCCAGTTTGGGCTACATCCATAATCACGTGATCCAGCCGAGCATTTGTTGGCGGAGCATTTTGAGGACATCGTGTCGTTTACCCTCACGCCCTCATTATGACGGCGACAATCAGCAAAGGAACACTCAATCTCCGTTTTATGCAAAGTGCTCAGCGCGCTGAGCAGGAACTTGAGACCAACTCTATTGAAACGCCCATCAAGGATGAATCACATTGGGAGATAGCAAAAGAAGTCAGGGATGCGTGGGGGACGCGCTCAGAACCGTTCTCGAGGTGCGCTTCGCCTTATCGAATCAACAATTACCGCTCTTTACACACTGCCAGCTCTCTCGTGACACATGAAGCTTCATACCTTCCGTTCGTTTTCTCTCGTTCTGACGATGCTTCGGGATCGCCACCACAACCGGTCAAGCTTCGAGGCCGGAGAACGTGGAACAAACAAGGTCAGGAGGTCACAGAAGCGCTAGCAGAGGTGCACCCCGCAGATTTGTGCCTTCCCGTAGCTCAGCTGACACACAAAGACCCGTTTCAGCTTCCACAAGACGACGATTCCCGTGGGTCATCCTCCGCACGGCAAGTCCCTGCAGAACATCAGACCACCTCGAAACGGCTTACGTCGATATCGAGTCACGGACCAGGCCCTTCTTCGACCAAAGAGACCAAACGAGCCAAATCCCGCAGCTCCAAAAGCGCTCAGGAAATTATTCGCGCAGCAACAGCGGGGTCAGGCGAGATCAGACTCAAAATGGAACAAGGGGGCAGTACTCCTGCTCCACCTACAGCTCCGGCTATGCGTACGCCGCCGCCGCCGCCGCCGTCGCCCGCAGTACCATTCAATAAGAATGCCAAGACCAACGGCCCGCTCCTCACTTGCAATTTCCTCAAACCTGCGGGGGTGGACGAGCCGCCCGAGAACCCCGCTCGCGGGGACGGATCGCGCCCGGCCCAGCCAGAGGCCGACATGAGCCATGGAACGCGGCGCCAGAATCTTAAGAGAGAAAGAGACGATCATCACAAAGCTAGCGCGCAGACCGCCGACAGTAAGCGCAAGAAAAGCGGCGCCGCGGCGGCGGCTTGAACGCGGAACGTGACGCAGGTCGGTGTTGCCGCGCGCTCCGCGGCCACCGGCTGCGATCCTACGGGCCACTTCCCACGAACCCTTCTGCCTGCTAAGTGGTTGAGGCCTCGTTTAGTCTCCTTCTCCCTTGCCTTTTGTTTTCTATTCGAATTCCCATGCGTGGACACGCAAGTCTGCGTGGCGACGCTATAACCATTCACCCTATCACCGCGGTGCGCTGGTTGGCGCCCCTCTGTACACGTCAGGAGATTTTGATGGTCATTTTTATACTGCTTTACTCACGCTCCCTCTGCTATACAGCATAACATGCGCACTGTGTGCCAGTGCCAATGACTTCGTCTGTGTGGCGCGGCGGGTCGTACTATCCCTTCTTGGCACATGACGCATGACAGCGTGTCCTCATTGGGGCCTTGGACCTTGACCAGTGTGACATTTCATTCATTCAGCCATCGCCGTCGAGCCTTTGTGCCGGCGCTTGCGAATTTTCCAAAGCACCGGCTCCGAAACTTGACAACGGGTGCATCTCTTCCAAATCATTCCTTCCCTCGCCCCTTTCACTAGATCGCAGAGGTCACATTCCTGACGCACAAAAGGAAACCTTTCATTGTCGAGGTAATTTCAAACACAAGCGACCAAGGATCAAGAATCTGCACAGGAATCGCCAGGGCCTCCATTCTTTTTTTTGTTCTCTTTACCGTTCTAGTCCAGATCCATCATTAATATTGAATCATCAAAAAGGGTTGGATGTCTCGGTGTCCTCATCTGCGCCACTTTCGATATTACGATCATGAACACCGTGTTGGCCCAGCAACACGGGACCCGACTGCAGGGTCCGTTCCAAGGGTGCGGTCACGTAGATGCCTGCATGTGAATGCGCGTGTGTGCGCCACGTTTCAAAGGGCAGGGAGGCGCGACTATCGGGTGCTGACACTGATAAGACGGTGTTTCTTCAGGGGCTAGTTGCCGTGACATATAACGGATGGAAAAGGGCATAGTGGGTGAGATTCTGCCGAGGGTCGATCTTTGATCGTAAGCAAGCAACCTAGCACTGCGCTAAGGTGGCGTGCGCAGCAGTTGGTGTGTCATCCCACCACTTGCACGAGGCTTGACACAGAGGGGCGAGGGTGACGATATGCGATTTCATCACAATCGCAAAAGCGGCAGTCCAAGACAACGTGGCGGCAGGTGCCAAACCGAGTGGGTGGCGTGGAGGGTCGGATGGGTGCTCCGAGGACGGAAAAGGCGACGTGAGAAAGCCCAGGACGAGGGCGGGTTGACTGAAACATCGCATCGAGCCAGGAAACATCGCAGTAGGACGGCTACGGTTCAAGTTGGAAAGAAGAAGCATCGCCCACCATCCTTTTGCGTGGGTGGTCGAACAGATCTGGGTGATTACCGCGAACAAGGCGACGCGATGCTATTGGCTTGCACGGACCGGAGTGGCGAAAAGGAATGATGCTGTGGAACGTTTTGTGATGATGTGTGTTTTTTTGCCGCCCACGAGCACAGCAGGAGGTTGAGTATATAGTATAGTGTGGTGTGCGTCAACAGCCAGCGCGTAATTCCAACCTAAGTGGTAGTATAAGGCATCATTGCATTGCGCCGCGAGGCCCGGCGTATATCTGGTATGCACTATGAGAAGAAGGGCATTGCGGCGCTTGGCTATCGTTATTTCCCACAACCCAAGCGATCCATCCATGATTGGTTTTACGCCTAATCGGGATTGCCTGCTTACGCGACAACTTGGGCATAAGTCACGACCCGCGAACGACGGTCTCGCAATCGCCGAAACAACGACATGTCCAAAACCGATAAGGAACAGGAAAAAAAAAAAACCAATAACAAAAACAAAAACAAGTAGCAGTAGCAGCAACAGGAAACGGCGGGAGAGAGCTAACGAGTCGGACAAAGCCAGGAACAATACTAACCACCCCTCAATCGCCAGCTTGATAAGCTTTATCACTCACTCGCCAAATCTGATGTCTCCTCAACTTCACAACCTACGCCAATGTACTATAGCGGAATGTTCTAATATAAGCAATTCCAATGTTCTGCATACTTTTTTCGAGCCAGAAATCTATTTATTGGAGAAATCCCATCCTGAGCCTTGAACGTGCCCTGTCACGCTTTTGCTGTTGACATTCAAGCGGAGATGGAGGCTGTTTCAGCGATAATCATCGGAACCACGTTGGGGAGAACAATCTGGTATATAATCTCCTTTCTGAGTCCACTAGTAGTGCACCTGAGGTCTTACCCTCCATGAACCATGTTGTGTAGCTCACGCAGTACGATACATATACAGTGCAGTTCTGTCGGAGATCCCAACCGCAAGGTTTGTAAGACGTGACAGATGTGACTGGTGGTTGAGTGTTAAGTCTTACCTGATTGGTGAGTGTGATGATAGTAATCAGATGCCGCCAAGGTTTGTTTAAGAAGTCGCAGCGCCCACGAAAAGGGCGAGGGCGTTGGTTGGTGGTGCCAGGCTCGGAGCCTTTAGATGACAACCCCCTAAAGGGAGGTGCGAGAGAAGGGCACCGAGTACTGCCAGTTCCGGTAAGCGCCCAGAAAGTTTAATTTCACATCGACGGTACACCGGGCTTTGCCGCCTATTGAGCGCGCTCTAGACCCCGGGGTAAACTTGTCGGACGTCAACGGGGGCATGCACTCAACCCGTTTTCGACACATGTACCCACTCGGGCACACCTGGACCTGGCACTGGTACTGGCAAAGTGGAGCAAGGCGATCAACTGATGGGGGCACTAGATAGCAATAATTAGAACAATGACATTGACGCTAACAGTTGGACGTGACAGGCGCGGCGTGGCGAATCTCTCCCGAGGAGCAGGTGATTGTTAGTGACCTGCCAACTGTCAAAAAAAATTATATTGTCTTGTATTACCTCCAACCCCGCGCATGCAGTATCTGTCCTCCGAGATCTGGCATGTGGATGCTTTCCATGACATGACGCCGTACGGACGGCCAGCGACTACGGCAGTGCGTTGCATCGGCTGTCGAGCGGCGAGCTGGGGCGAGCAAAGTCCGGCCGGCGGAAAAACGTCGAGTTGGTTATCATTAGGAGCCATGAGCACGAGGGGTCCGGAATAGCGCCGAAGAATGTTCGCGCACGGGATACGGTATAAATGGAATGACGACGCAATCAAGAACTGGGTCGGGCGTAGCTGTGGATACAAGTTGAGTGCGCGTAAACCCGCCGCCTACAAATTGATGAGGGGGTCATCGTAAATGGAGTGCCTTTGGAAGGCCGGAAGAGAAGATCGTTATTTCAAAGAGCAGGTGATATCTCCAGTGATCTGACTTGTCTGCCGAATGGCGACCATACCAAGTTAACCGACCGATCGCGGCCGTGTGAATGGGCGGCAGATGCAGATGACTTGGCCAAGTACCCGGTAGATAAGTGAGCGGTTTCTGTCAAGGAAAGGGTCAGGGCACGCGAATGGCCAAATTCCCGGAGCGCACGAGGCTTTGCGAAGGCGTTCATCGACGGCAGTTCGACGGCCCTGAAAGATGGACTGGTTGGGCTCACTTGTCGTGCAACGTAACCGAAATCGACTCTTGACAAGACCGACGCGACCCGCGGCCCGGAATGAGAGATAGCTTCCAATTTGATCCCCTCTATGCTCTTTTCCCCTTCGCCTCACGAATCGAATTCGAATTCATCACTTCCGTCCGGCCGTTAACCCATTTTCGTGGTTGCCTAGAAGATCACTTTGCGTCGCAGATACAAATCCCGCTCCCCATATATAAACCCTCTCCTTTCCATCCCCTCCTCCCCCTTTCATCCAGTATTCCCCAGCCTAAGCGCTTCTTCTATGCAGTACAATCTTCGTCCAGTATCCGAGCTCTCTCGCTCGCCCTCATCTCGCTCATCTGGCTCCCCACAAAACCGCGACATGAGTCCACCCTCTTCACATTTGCCTCCTATCCAACATCCCTCCAATGGTGTCCAGGCCCCTCCCCGAAGACCGATATCACCAAGCTCTCTTCCCCGTAAGCCTCTCTGATCGTTGCATCGACTCGCTTTGTCTTTACCGGAGATCCCTACAAACCCTTAGACCTCGACGTCTCCAATGGTCAGGCCATGCCTCCGAGAATCTACCCTCCGCCACCCACCGGGCACGAGTTGATGCGTCTATTTCCTCCCCAACCACCAGACCAACCAGGCTTCCTCAAGCAAGGGTCCACCAGCCTGTACTTCCGTCGACAGGAGCACCAATTCTTCGCTCAAGCTGGCAAGGAAATCATCCGCGTGCGTGTTGAGTCTGACTTTCCTCCTTCGGCCGGTTCGCGCACCACAAAGGGCAAAGAGCCCGTATCGGCACCACATCCGTGGCCTGCACACGCACACCCCCCCCCACCTCCACCAACCATGCAACCACCACCGGAGCACGCACACCCGCCCACGCACATGCACTCCCCCCCTCATCCCGTTCCACCTTATCCACTTCACCATCCGGATATCGCACGGGGTGCCCCGGGCCCAGTGGGTGCTTCTGGCGCGGTTGCACCACCACCTGGCTATGCGCCACCTCACCATCCACCTACGATCGTGCGCAACGCGCCTCCCTCGGTGAGTCACGTAATGCCTTAGTGCGATGTTCCTATGCTGATCGGTTCCGATCGTGCAAACAGGTGGATCATCGTGCAGATGACATTCGCGAAGAAGATGATCAGTCGTGGCGTAGGCCGACGCCACACGGAGAACGGAGACGTGCAGGGAAGCACACGAAACGCGTGGTTGTGAGATAACTTAGGTATATTCTCATCCGGAGTTATTGTTTTGTTTCTTTTACTTTCCATCATGCCGGTCGTTTTGACAACTTTAAGCCTCTTTGAAGGGTCTCCCCCCTTACGCCTCACATAACAACAACTTAATAATTCTGGCCTTTTTTTTTTTCTTTTTACACATAGACGGTCCCATGATGCTGATAGTCAGGTGGGACCTCCCTTCTCTTCTCTCATCTGCGAGCCTTTCTGCCCCTGTGTACCATATGTCACGTGTTGTGCCTACGTCTGCTCTCCATTTACGTAAGCTGTGCGAACCATATCCCAATAGCGCATTTAGCTTTACCCCTATATGCACATATCATAGACCCGCGATCGCAACTGTTATACGCGGCCACGTTCAATACGTGCTTCCGCGGAACAGAATCCGTATAAGAGCCGATAATGATGATCTATGGAAGTGAATGGTCTTCCACTTCGGGTTGACGTGACGCGACCTGATTGAAATTGACTTACGAGGGATCGAAAAAAAGGTGATGTATTGCCGTATTGCCTTTTTTTCTCCTTCCATCCGCTTCCCTACGTTACCAGATCTGGTGTCAAGACGGCAATGCAATTACATAAAATGATCTCTCAGGAATTAGATCCGTATTGGTGATTTATCCAGAAGCTGACACCCATTTTGAGTCTTGAGGCCGATCGTGATCCTCTTGGGTTCCATCCAAAGATCTCATCGGCAAACCCACTCCTTATGCACGATTTGGGGATCGTCCCATCCCATGGTTCCTTCCATTAGGGAATACCATAGTTCCGCATTCCGTCATAAGAGCAACATGTGGGAGGTTGCCCTGGGCACCCGAGCGAACGGAGGGGCGTTGTTATGTAGGGGGAACAACAACAGAAGTCGAAGTTACAGGATTCACTTTTTTCTGTACGCGATGGTTTTCCCAGGTTGTGAATGCCCTGCGCCGCACATGTATAACTAGCACATTATGGCAACGTCGATTTTTGATAGCCCCGTTCGAACGTGCCCAACATCGTGGGATAATCAGAAATAAGACTATGTGCCGGATAGAAATTTCTCTTCACTGTCCTGTCGACGATAAGGGGAATCACTGGCATGGGTGCCGCCAAGGCAGGGTTGACTACGATATATAGAATGGGGCGCCACCTCCCGGCGTTTTTACCCCTCCCCTTTTGTCGGCAGACACAGATCCGAGTCGCTGGGAAACGTTCCAAGGCTAGGGGATGTTCAAGGAGGGGATGGGGCGTGGGCGTCTGACTTGTGATAAATGATATCGCAACTTCCCGCGCCATTGGTTTCACTTTAGGGAACTAAGGAACGACAACATCCCCCGTATCTGTCCAACCCCACCTGCGCCGTGTGTGCGACGATGGCCCCGGCCATCATGATTGACTGTATTGCGCGCTTGTGCTGTGTAAGTCAACAGGACAGCGTAGGCCCTGGATGGCAAGGGCAGGGACATTATAGTTACTTATCAGGGGATGCAACGTGGAGCGCCATGCCCGGCCAGTCATAACCTGTGTGAAAGACGGACGTACGGAGAAACGATAACCAGCTTTTGGGAACTGAACGAAGATCAAGGAACGAGGGGCGAAGGGCGCCTTGCTCGTTCCGAGCAGTATGGTCGTGAACTTTACCTGACCGTTATGGCTTAGATGGTGTAACAGACAGACGTCTACTGTGGAGCCCATACACACCACGGGGGAAATGTGCCCTGTAATGGAAAGGAACCTTATAGCCCACGATCCACGACTGCTTGAGGAATCGATGGGTGGGTGGCCACGTTGGTGGACTTCTACTTGAGATTTTGTGGTGCTGCGCAAGTCCGAAGTTCGGTGTTCGCGCATGAAACACAACGACTGCCAACGCCACCGCGCGAAGATCTTTTGTGCACAGCAATCGATATCATCCTTTCTCTTCCTCTTCCATTTCACGTCCCTCCAAGTTCTTTATTGTTCATCGGGATTCGTCCAACGCGTACTGTTACAGACACCGCCATTGGCGGTCCTGGCTCAGATCTTGTTGGACAGATCAGACCTCCGAGCCATCCTTGTCAGTGCGATCGGCGACGCTCTACGCCCTATCCGGTGGTGTGCGGTGACTATCACTATCTGGGTCATCCATCTAGCGTACTCGCTTCGTGCATATCATGAGATATATGTTAGCCCGTTTTTGAAATGCAATGACAAAACTGTATGTAGTTTGGCGAGGTCGGTCGGATATCTGGTATCGCGCTCCACGCTCCATAGCTGCAGGTCGTGATCGTTCCTCGATCAGGGCGCCGTGTTCCCGCCCGACGTTCAGGTATGCACTGGATGTGTATGAACGATTGCCGTATGGTATACAGTATGCGGGCCCCACCTTCGCCACCAGCTAGTACTGAGAGAGGAGGTGAGGTGAACGGCAACGGGCGGAAAGATCGAAAATGGCCGGAACAAATGCACAGGAGATACTCGATACGTGCGGTTGTCCGTCGCTTGCGTGCAGTGCGAACGGGTAACTGGCCGCTCCGTGCCCCGTCGAGTCGTGATTGTCGCATTGCTTGGTGTCGAAACAAGCGAGTCCGAGGTTCGTGGTCGTGTCTGATGCGTGTTGGGGAGTGTGCTGTCGGTGCCGTGCGGCGACCGCCCGGGCCCCCGTGCCCGTGCCTCACCTCCTCCGAGACAGCACCTCAAGCGCTCGCGTCCTTGCGCGGCCTAGTTAGGCCACTGATCGGTGCCACATCCTTTCCCGGGTCTAGCCGAGCTCCCCGGACAGTCTAGTGTTATCATATCGGCACACTCACTCACACACATCCACACACACTCACACACACGCACATACCATAGACACACACTACGACTTCGACTTGTGGCGTTGACGAGTGCCCAGTGCCCAGTGGCGGCGGCGCCGGCTGTGGCAATAAAATTGGGCGCCGATGGTTGGTGCCGTGTCCGACTCGGACTCGTAGTCGGTGGTTATTATATCGCCGCCAATGCCCAGCGGCTGAGGCTGAGGAACCAGGAGGTGCCTCGTTACATCAGTTCGGCAATATCACTCCACTTGACCGTGACCTGACGGACGCGTCCCTTCGCTGAACGCTCGAAGGTCGTGTCCATGGCGCGCGAATGACCCGGCTCGGAGTTCAGTGCCGTCCATGGTTCTGTCATTTATATCCGGTTCTTTTCGCTCTTTCTTTCCCCTCATGGTTCTACGCAAGCATGCGCCACTTTCATCCGAAAAGTGCGTGTAGATAAGAGAATGCGCTTGTCAAGTTGCCTCTATTGCACCGCATCAAAGTCCAGATGGAGCAAATCAGTCTCGAGCCGGGATTCCGTCTCATCACACTACCTCTGTATCCCATCTCAGTGGCTACGCTAAGCCACCGCGGTGGTGTGGAGGGTAAATTGGATGCGCGTGCGTGTATTATCGAAGTGCGCTAAGACAAGCCACAAACTGTCTCATACTAGCCGTCGTGTCATCGTATAACATGCGCAGTAAAGTTGAAGGAGAAAAATTGTCCAGCGGCTACACTTAACGTACAGCATTTTGTAAATTTACGGAAGCAACACGTAGAATTCCGATGGGATTCCTTCCCTCCCCACCCGGGCCCACTACCAGACTTTGACATGTGTCATTTGTCGATCATCGCACCTTGTACGTCAAAAACAGGGGCGTCGACGAGTCAATTCTCGAAAAGAAGCCCTGGTGCTTACATGGGATCCAAATCGCCGTGCCCAAATTGCAATTTTCGCAACATGGGACGCGCGCGCGACTCCTGTGCGCGCGATGCAGTAAGCACTTCTTTCCCCCACCTGGAAGGCGCCTAAACATGTTAATGCGCCCGGACACCCAAAGAGAACGATCCATGGCGCCAGCCTTTGTCATTTGCAGGTGCCAAATTTGTGCTTGGAACGCGCCCTCCTAAAGTAAGTTTAGACGAAAGCAGACAGAGAGGGAGAGAGCATGGTTCCCGCTTGAGCGCCGACTTCCAGAAACCATTAACGCAAAACGAATGGGCATAGGGAAACCGACTTTCGGGAGACTGGACCCACGTGAATAGAAGCAGGAGACCGAAAAAAGGAAAGCGCAAGTGTGATATCACAGGGATGCGGGATGCGGATATGAAATCGCATCCAGGCAAAGTAAAGCAAAGCAAAAGAAGTGCGCGGAGCCCACTCATGGCAGCACGCAACCCTTCTCTCTCTCCCACAGTCTCCGTAAAAGGAAAAGAAGGACGTGTTTTTACGGCATTCCATTCCATGCGTGCCTCTTTTGGCCTGGAGATAATATCCAGAACGCCTGGACCTTACTACAGTACCCTCCCCCATATCCTGTATTATGCAGCCCTGAGCGAGATGAAACGTAAATGCGGCGCCTAACTTCCCGGCCCGACGACGTGCAACGGGTGACATCCGAGTTCAGGGGCCCGTATCGTCGATGATAGAACTTGCGGCGCTCCATGAATGTCGTTTTCTCTTTGTTCATTCCATGTCATTGTCGTTGTCACTGTCATACATGCTTTGGAACAAGTACTGCAGAATCAGTCTGCTCTTGGCGCTCGGGGGTCGGCGTTCGGAGATCAGCAGCCACAGCAGGCCTGAACCGCCTGGCGGGGGTACTGTAGCAAGCTGGAGTTGGGGCGCGGAAAATGGCAGAGCCCCGCATGGGACATGTCAGTGGAAAAACAAACAATGGGGGACTGCCTTGACCTGCCATTGCCAACGTGGGAGGCGGTATTTCCGCATGTAGCTCCGCGCCATCGGCCAAGCCCAGTGCCCCCGGTGGCAGATGGACACTCGCTTGCCAAACATGTTCGTTCTGACACCCCCGCTCTGGTCGGGGGGTGCTAGTGGCAGTCTAGACTCCAGACTGCGCGCACGATGAGCAAATTGCGCTGTGCACGGGTGAAAAGAACGACGGAGTGCACACGCGCGTGCCGGTGCGTGGGGGGCGCATGTGCTAGGGGACACACTCTCTTCGCGCTCAATCGCTGCTCCCATTCTCCGAGGAGTATTTCCTTCCCGACACGGCCGGGCACCACTTCCATTATTATTGTGATAATTTGGCCAGGGCAGCACCACGACCCCCGACGTTCCAGTATATAATAATGGACGACTCGGATCACCATCATGTGTGCGCACGTAGGTGCGTTGTCATTGGTCGTGTGGTTTCCCAAGACGCCGTTTTGCTGGGTTCGGCCCGCACGATTATGACCCCATGATGGCTGGCTTGGCGGCACGCGACGCGTGCCACCATCTGTAGCCACGAAGCTGCCGGTGCGGTATGCGGATGTTGTGCTGTAGAATGAAAAGTACGATCCCTCGCTGAACGAGGCAGCTCGCTAGTTGTACCTGAATGAACTGTCCGGATACGGGTGACGACGGGTCGTGGCTTTTGTTCTCCTTGAAAAATGAAAAATGAAATGCAGCAGCCGGCATCCGGCCGAGTCGTAAATGGATAACAAGAAATGAGATAGGTGGTCACATTACTAGCAATGAGGGAATGAAGGGTCAGGGCCGGTCGGCGGAAAGACAGCGGCCGGAGCCAAGCTGCTGTCGCCTTCTTTTTCTTTTCTCCTTCCTCCCCCATTCGGCCATCGCATTGGCAAAATGTCATGTCAGACAGACAAGCTGCAAGGTCATGCAAGTGGGCACATGATGAACGTCCTTCCGTCTTTCCGTCCCCTATATCATTTGACAGGGGTGATCCACCAGTACACGAGTCGACCCTAGGCTATGAAGGGCTCGAAGCCTGACGTGGCAGACAGCAAGCGTTCCTTGCAAAGCCCAACTTGGACGTATCTCCACCCAACCAAAGCCGACCAACTCGTATCTATCTGTGCGCGTCACCAGGTCTCAATTAGCACCAGGTCATCGGCGTCCACAGGACAAATTGGGGAAACCCACACCGGCGGTCAGGGTCAGGACTATTATGACGCAATTTGCGCCGCCCGATTACGTGAGCGTGTGGGCAAAGAAGCCGTTGCTACTTTTGTCTGCTTCTTCTCCCCAACTTTGCCAGCCATCCATCCATCCCAAAATAGTCCTATTATCCCCAGCTTGGGCGCGGACCTCTCTTTCCTTTAGTTCTCTCCTCTCTGCGCAAATATGGATGCGAAATAACGCATGGGTGGTGCCAAGAACCCGGGCAAGGTTGGTCCGAGGTCCGAGGTGAGTTCTGGCCACTGGATTAGTGGCACAGGGGCTGCGGCGCGGCTGAGCGCTAAGCGCTCGGGAAGAAGAGCGCCTCGGAAGTCGCCAACCGGAGGAAGAAGATTGTTGGTTGGGTTATCTCGTATCGTATCAAACCCAAGAGCGTCGTGGCTCTCAGGCTTACCGAGGCGCTACGAAGTGAGTGGTGATAACGAACCACAGTTCACAGAAGTCACCATTATCACAGGACGCATCAGAAATCCGATCGTAGTTGGAGGTCTTTGTCCCGGGTTCGATTATGCACTCTTATCTTTGGGTCTAACCCTCTGATAACGATGACGCTCGCTGTCAAGTTGTAGAGGAAGCGCAGTGGCCCTGTCGTGAATTGGCAATCACTGCACTCAAGTACAAGTACGTGGTGCACCTGGCATGCATTTGCTAGTGCACACGGTACGAGAAATACCAACCTAGGTATAGCCTGCTTCACAGCAACGGTATGCTTGGTGGGGGAACCTCGGAGCGTGTTATTTCGTCCGGAGTTATTCTCCCAACTTAGAAGACCCTCGCCCTGGAACGAACAGTTCATCTCATCACAGAACAAAGAAGCAAGACCAGGGTTCACGATCGATGGCTTCTTTTGTGTGTCTTCATGGCATCCCTCCCCGGCCGGCGACAATAGGCACCGGAGAGCCGTCGGGTTTTCGGGGATAGCAGGTCTCGGGTGAGGGGCCCCAGATCTGCGTGAAGCGGCACAAAATGCGCAAGAAGACCTGGCGTTGGCGATGGTGAACTCTAAAAATCATCCACAGGGATATCCACGGATACTCTCAGTCATTATCATCGTGGCGCATCGCGTCATGTATCTTAGTCGTGTGAGCGCGATCTTGCACCGCGGGAGCCCGCGCTGCTTGGTGTTCCGCGGATGTGACGACTTGGCAGACGCCTTCCTGGATTTTGGCAAGTTGTCCTCAGCCAGCCGGCTTTCCCACATAGATACATACGTGCCCGGAGATCTGCGGCTGGAATGAAACAGGCGAGAGAGGACCCGTGTACTGTATAAGTTACTACAATACACGCTTGCAGCATACGTGATGCGTGTTCGATTGCTATCACCGAGTGTTAGGCCTTGCGACTTGGCAACCGGGCATTTGCGTGCGACTCATACCGCGTACGTGCTGAGCTTCGGAGATTCTAGAGCGCACCGTGTTCGCCTCGCGCTGTGTTCTTGATCACGCGCCAGGCTGAGACAAAGACCGTGGAATTGTCGGGCAAGGATGTGTACTATACGATGGGTATATCCAGTTGGACTAAGCAAAGCTGTCCTCAATGGTGGGGAATATTATATATACCCTGACTCTCGAGAGGCGAGGATGAGGAGGATGGAATGGAGGGGGCACGGCACGGTACGGCAAAAGCCGAATAAGGGCAAAAGGGGAAAAGATGATTCGGCATGTGCCAGGCAGCGGAGGCGAGGCGTGTATGACTGTCCTCAGCCTCAGGCTATTGCTGCTGCTGCCGCCTGTGCCCACTGCCCTGACAATATTCTGGACTGCTTTCCTCTCCCTTGTAGTCGCCGTGTCCATTTCATTCTTCAAGAATCTAACAATGGTTCGTGTCCTACTTTTCTCATCATGTCATTTCATCGAAGGGGGTGGAAAAACCCCGCTCATCTCCGCCATCTTTGATAACTTAGTCTCGGAGCTCCAGGAAAGATGGCGAGATCAGAGAGTTTGCTAAACTCACTGGAGCTACGTATGTCACGCTGTTTCCTTGCCTTATAGCACTTGTATCCGAAACCCGATTTCTTAGTACGCGGGATGCTAGGCGTTATCTTGATAGGCACCGACACCTGGACATCGCCGTGGAAGCGTACATGAACGCCAGGGAGAACCTTTTGCCGGCTCCTTCCTCCGGCCAACTTGAGAAAGTGTTTAATCAATATAAGGGTGTGCAAACCTGTGATCGTTCTGCTCTCAAATCGTCTTCCAACGCCCCGCTTTATTAGACCGTGACGACGACGATATTACCGTGGATGGTACTCTCGACCTGTGCAGTGATCTCGGCGTAGATCCCGAGGACGTCGTCCTCCTCGCGGTCGCCTACGAACTTCAGTCTCCACGTGTCGGTCGATGGAAGAAGACGGGCTGGGTACAAGGATGGAGAGGCCTCGGGTGGGTACACATACACACACACACATCTTTCCGTATTCTCTTGCCCGTGTCCTAAAATCAGCTTCCCCCCCCCTCGGGGAGTGCAGCGTTGACTCGTTCGAAGGAATGAAGGCCGCGATACCCCGCCTGCGCAAGAAGCTAGGCTCGGATGCAGAATACTTCCGCCGCGTGTACATTTATACCTTTGACTTTGCGAGGTCCGAGGGCCAGCGGAGCGTCGCCATCGACATCGCGCTCGCTTTTTGGAGTTTGCTGCTCCCTCACGGTCTCAAGGGCGGCGCGCTCCGCCCACAGGACTATGGCGGGGACGATCCCATGAAGGCCGACGGCGCGTGGACGGAAGAGCACACGCAGCTATGGTACGACTTTTTGACCGAGAAGAGCATCAAGGGCATCAGCAAGGACACATGGGCAATGGTGCGTGCTTTTCTTCCCCCCTCCCCCCCTTTTTTTCTTCTGCGGATGGTGACTTACTTGGGAAACGGGATCTACGTGTTACAGTTCCTCGATTTCTTGCGCACGATAGACGCCAAGTTTGAGATATATGACATGGAGGGTAGGTTTCCTCCATCTGTGCGAGCGCTCCGTTTTTTCTTTTGACAAATTCGTGTCACCCCTGCAGCCGCATGGCCGTCGACAATAGATGACTTTGTAGAGTGGGCACGCCAGCGCCTAAAGCCGCAGGGCTCATAGGGCGATATATCTTGGAATTGATCGTTTAGGACCTCCCTCGCATGTATAGCCCCATCAGGGAGTGATTGTGTTATAATCTGTAATCTCCCTGTCACGTCATGTTGTTCCGTAAATCTGTTCTACGCTCCTGTCTGTCCGGCTCTGTCGTGCCGTTGTTTGCTCACATGCCATGTCACCTCGGTTGTACCTGAGCGAGGGGGTACACGGGCTTCGATGTTGTGCGAGCACTTGTTGTCAAATTGACATTTCATGCCAGATTGGTGATAGCCTGGTATTATGGTTCCGGGACGTACGATCACCATGATCGTCCTCTTGAGATACTGTATTTGCTTTGTTACGTGATGACTTGAAGGTGTCGCTACAGTTGTATCATAACTACATGCGGCCTAGTACAGTAGTACCAATGTGCCAAATCCCACGCATTTTCAGAAAAGCTTTCGAGGTTCCCCCGATATTGAAGGTAGAAACGGCGACTCTTTGAGCGCGGAAAGGCGCATGTGTCCATTGGATACCGCGACGGCCGCCATGACGCTCGCCGCGTCACTACCAACGTCGCACCGTTCAATTAAACGCCAATCCCGGCCAACGATGAACGAGGGGAGCAAAAATAAAGAAAAGAAAGGTAATCGCTTACCTTGGGCTGCTGGCGCGGACGACGCACTCGGCGCCCGAATCGGCCACCCAGAGCACATCGAGATACGCATGGGAGAGCGCGGTGCCGAAAGATTGCGCGAGGGCTTCTTGGAGCGCGTGCCGGATTAGCAGCGTGTCGGCTGAGGGTGGAGAGATGGAGAAGCGGATGTAGTGGTGCGGTTGCGGGAGAGGCGTCGGTGGACCCGTCATCGTCATCCACCAGCGCAGCCGCAGCGATCAGCTTTACCGCGCAAAACGTGACAGCGCATTATCTTACGGATCATCATGTGATCAACGCGTGGATATTAAGCGCCCTACGCGTTCGAGTTGCTTTTGTCCACGTTCACGTACTTTTCCGACGCAGTTTACTCATTGCAGCCTCTGATACTTGCCAGGTCATTATTTTTTTGGTGATCAAAAGTGGGTTCTTGCCACCGCAGTTGCGGGTGTGGCGTGCCTGTAGCAGCCGGAAACCTTTTTCAAGTTCTGTCTCGCCCAACCTGGTCCATTCCGTTCGTCCATTTTACGAATAGCGTCATAGAAGCTGGTGGCCCACAGACTTCCCTTATGGCGCATAGATGACGGATGTGATAGAAATCTCCGGATCGGAGGAAGACGTCCGAACAAAGCCCGTGTCCAGGTGATTATCCCCGCTCTCGTCCCAAGTTTGCCCTTCCGTGCTGAATAAACCACACATACTTCATCTTTGCGTCAGGAGAAGAACTTCGTCGCCTTCGGCCATATCCTTAATAGTACCAGGATCGCATCCCGTCATCGGATCTTACGATGGCGATAGTGGTCACGGAATAGAGTCGGAGGTTGAGCCGTGCGGACGGACTTTTGTCGATCTACCGTTTGTCCCAAAATTGATGGCAGATTTTCCTAGACCCCCGCACCATCGCCGCCCTAACCCCGGACTCGAACGTGCCCGCATGCGCCGCATAATTCAGAGCAGCTCGAGCTCGGAAGAACTGGTTCTCAGGGCAGGCACGCGGATCAGACATGCCCCCGACCCCGAGGTTATCGAGATTACGGATAGCGAGGACGAGGCCGTCTCAAGTGGACGCGAGACGTTGTTCGTTCGTCCCAGGCCTCCACCAACCTTCGACGAAGGGCATGACCAAACTGACGATGACGATCTTCTCGTCCCGTAAGTCGCTCGCCGTTGTATGAGGGGGGGACTCTGAAGTCGCGAGTCCTGCAGGAACGAACCCAAAACTGCGCGGAGGGTGCTGCCGCGTCCCCAGATTCCAAGACCCGCCCGTCCAGGACGGCCTGGCCATTCGGCAGAGAAAGAAGACCCCCACAGCCTCGTGCAAGCGTTCTCCACTCTCTCGTCCTTGACCACGCTCACGGATTCAGACACGGAAGACGTGCGCGCCGCGGCCGACCCCGCTGCGTCGACCGCGTTCCCCGCTCACCTCCTCCTTCCGCCTTCCGCAAACGTACCGGCCGCCGCTACTACCCCGAAAACACCGCGCAATGCGATGAAGTCAGAATATACGCCTGGGAGAACGCCGCGGACATCCAAAAAAGCGCTGGCGCTGGCCGAGCAGGCCGAGCGCGTCGCTTATGCGCGGTCACTCTTCGACGAACTCAATCGGAGCGTGTTTGCTGGCGGTCTCCCGGCCGAGACGTCTCTGGTCTGGAGCAACCGTCTTCTGACCACTGCGGGGCGCGCTCGTTGGCACAGGTGGGGTCGTCTATTTTTTTGGGGGGGGAGTGGAGGTGTTTTCCCACCCCTGAAGAGTATCATCGAGAACGGCAGCTCATGTATTTTGCGATCAAGATCGAAGGAAGGGGTGCACACGACATCGATCGAGCTGGCAACGAAGATCCTCGACTCCGAAGGCAAGTCAGGTCAGCTTTTGCAAAAGCGATTATCACATGTTTAGCTCGGTTTTGTTTTTACGTCTCCCTGTCTCCCAACGACGCTCAGAGCGCATTCGAAATACGCTGTCACATGAGATGTGCCACCTCGCGTGTTGGATTATCAATCAGGATCCGAAGGGGGGCCACGGGAAGGTCTGGAAATCGTGGTGAGTAGATCGCCCCCTCCGGAACTTGCATGGCGCCGGGTTGATCTTCAGGATCTTCTATCGCACCCAGGGCTGCGAAGGTGATGCGCAAGCGAGCGGATATTGACATTTCGGTATGCGGTGTCATTCTAAGGGCCTGGGGCTGCAGTACTTACGGAGATCTTTTTGTGATCCCCGTGCGCTGCGGGGACATCGTTATCACCTGTAGATGCGGCACAATTATGAGATATCGTATCCATACGAATGGGGTGAGCGCGCTCTTGGGGACGTCCTTGGGTTCTTGTTCTTCCCACTGTAACGGTACCACTAACCCGATATGTCCGCAGAGTGCGAGAACTGCGCCAAAACGTGAGTTCCTTTCTCTATCCCTCCACCCGACCCGGTCGTTCGTCTCGCGCCCTCAGACCGCATGTCATATCTGTAGATATGGTCGCTTCAGCAGATCCATTCGTCCAGATGAAGTTGGTGGGTCGCCCTTTCAGTTATGGCAGCTGTGCCTCGTAGATGATCATCTTGTGGCTATTAGTTTGCGGCGCTTGCAAAACTGGCACACTCCACCCGCTCTTCACGGTGCGCTCGAAAAAGACGATAGTTGATAGTCGAATGGCTGCCACATCGCCGCGTGGTGCGTTGTCCATTTGGTGTCCACCGATAACACGTCATTTAGCATTTACGCCCACAGACTCTCCACGGGCAGCGGTGCCAATAACCGGCGTGAGGATGCCGGGATCTTTCGACCAAGATGACGAGGAGCTAGACGAATTGATCGACGATATCTACAGACTCGGCGTCAAAGACGGCGATTGAAGAGAAATTTGTTCCCGACATTTGGCAATTGATCTTTTTTTTATGTTCAGTTTTAGCGATTGTACAAGTATATTGGGCTATGGTACCTATCTAGATAAGGGAGCAAACGGAAGGAACCTCTCGCTTGGTGAAAAAAAAAATTATTCTCTCCAGCTTGTTGCTTTTAAAGGGATGCCCGGTTGCCCCGGCCCCGGTGACGCAGCGCATGTGCAGCATGTGCAACTAGTGGTGTGCTGACACCTCAACAAGAAGCCCTTCCCTTTTCGAGAAGGATTGATGTCCGCTAGCACAGCGCCATAGACGTCATCGAAAAATATTGTATTGCCAGTCAGTCAGCACTAGTCGTACAGTACCTTATCCGAGATCTCAACTCTTTTCTGGTCCAATTGGTCGTCCCTCACTCGTGATCAACCCCACCGGGTCCGTAGTGATTTCATTTGCGCTCAATGTTTTCTTCCCCGAGGTGGAACCGCATCGCCTTCTGCCTGAGTTGAGCTGGTTGGCCCTGTTAGGCGATGAACGGCCCGGAAAATGGAAGAGAGAGAAGAGGAGAGGAAGATGTGATTGTGATCGTGATTTCGTGATGTGATTTCGTGATTGATGAAAATCAACTTCTTACCTTTTCCAAAGATTCGTCGGCTTTGTCACGGTTATCTCTTCCCCACAGTACTAACTAGGCAGCTCTTCGCGTGTATAGTTGCTACTAACCGTGAGCGCATATGGGAAACCTTGTTGTTCTGACGGGTCATGGCATTCCTAGTTTACTACGTACGTAACGCCCTTGCAGCTGGAACTGGAGGCATGACATGGGAACAGACTACAGTGAACGCGCCTTGGCGCTCAACCCGATTTACTGTATGTGTATGACAAACTAGGGCCTCTGGACTGAACGCGTCTAGTGACTAGTACAAGTAGTCGTGTTTACCACATTTACGAGATCCTCACTCCTCTAGTCTCCTGCCAAGTTATCACGGTTCTCAGTGGAACTTCTCACCGAAGTTATCGTACATTTGCTGCTTACAAAGAAGCGTGTCGCTGGCTCAGTCCAATAGTGTCCGCAAGAGCGGAGAACACGCTCTCCCTTACTCACCGTGTTTACCAACTTTACGATGATCTCATGAAAACGGATGCCAGTGGTGTATCTTTCTCGCGACACCAGTCCTGGGAGTTTGCTACCACACAAGGCTGTGTATTTGTTACCTTACTAGCACCGAAAACTGACATGAGAAAAAGAATGACGGGTCTTTGGCGCCCTCGTTATCTTATTGCTTCCGCTCCTGCTCCACAAAGGGGGTGTGAAATTTATGAGTGACTAGTAGACCAGGTCCTTCTCTGATACAACCGCCCAGAGCCGCGGCAGGGGTCGGGAACGCAGGATAAGGGTACGTGTTCGTGGAAGAGTGCAAAAGGTTGCGGAAGGAACTCGTTCTCAGTGGATTGGCGCGAAAAACGCGAACGGTAGGTAATTGCAGAGTTTGCCGGAGTGAATATGATAGGACGCGGACTACCACAGAGTGCGAATGAGACGACCTGGTTAAGGAATCCCCGCATTGCAGGACATGTCGAACGAACCTCCCCACGCTGTGGTGATGACACAAGTCCTTCCCTCCAGGATCAGAGAAAGGCCGAGGGACAAGGAGCACGGATAGGTGGATTGACGGGCACGGAGCGCGCAGGCGTACTAGCGAACAAGAGTGAGCAAGACAAGGGTAGATAGATAAGCCTCAATCACTCACAGAACGTGCGAATTCCTGCACCACGCTCCTCATAACTTATACACACTCAGCGCCTCTTCCCCTCTTCACACTATTTCATCACCGCGCAACGTTCAGAGCTCTGGACCCAATGCGGCCATTAGCAGCATTATTAAACCCCACGGTCGACTTAATGAGTTCCTTGCTCGGCACCGCACGATGCCGGTCTAATCGTAGCTAGGGTTCTGGACGTTCATCCCAAAAGGTGGGAAACCTGGAAGACACCCAGATTCCAGACAAAAGTAGGATATCGTTCCACATATTATCCTGTGAAACCCGGGCCCAGAGTTGATAAAATCGAAATGGAAGGACTCAACTCACATTATGATCGCTATCACATAGGTCTTCCCGACTTTGGTTTCTGTCGTGGGAAGTCGGTTGCTCTGCTGGTTTCCTCAGCGGCTGTTTCTATGATAGCGCGCCTGGAGGAGCTGACCGGGGCCCCGGATGAGTACTGAAGTGCTACTGTAGGGGCGCTTGGAGCAACGAGGTGTATCAGAGCGACAAAGTGGGAATATTCACGTACTGATTTCCCAATAATGTGTTTGAGCCCAATGTCCGCCAGCCGCGCTGCATCATGTGGCGAAACATGATAGTGATATTATCAATGACATCGCCAGTTCTAGGGCAAAGCTTAGGCTCCGAGGACCGCGAAACTGTGCAGGCACCAAGTATAGAGTTCTGAAGCTGGAGTCTTCTATGACGGTAGCTCTTAATCTCGGAAGCGTTTCTTCGGGAAAGAACCCCCAAGCCATAGAGCTGCGTTCTTACGGAGAGGTTACGTGCATGACTCTTGAAGATCTACCTCGGCACGTCTACTTCAGCTAGACGATCTCGTAGTCAAAGCTAGCGTGAGCCCAGGCCGCAGAACCCAAATCGAACCCAGGGGAGTCGGTCTAGTGGTAAACAACAGCGTTGGGGTGTATTGGTCCACAGCAAGCCCCTTATACTATGCCGCACTATACGAATCCACACAGATTTTGCAGAACACCAGGGTGCAATTGCATAAAGACCGCGATAATAAGAGCACGCTTAGTAACAGCACATATAAAGGGACTTTACTAGCGGTGCAGGTGAAACCCGACCCTCGCAAGCGTTAATCCGCGTGATCACAACGATTAGACTCTAGCGTTCGCAACGTCGTAACAGTATGAATGAAAACGGGGACTACGTCGCGCGCAAGCTGAGCGCACGGTGTCTCAACGTTCCCCAGATGCTAGTCGAGCGCCGGTAGACGCGAATTATGGTTGGGATTTTGTTTCCATAGCAAAGTAGTGGTATCCCGAGCTTGTAGAGTTGGTGTCAGGCCAAGTAGAATGGACTCAGGTAGGGCGTGGCAATCCTGCGCCGCTTTTAGAAGAACATGTCGCATTTGCGTACACGATCTTACCGTGACGCATGATGGTACGTAAAAGCGCATCAAACACCGTGATTTCACAGGGGAGGGGGCGGGGTATCGGGCTAGTCAATGGCAAGTAAAAAGGCGGCGAATTGTGAGCTGCTAGAAACAGAAACTTATGAAATATATGCTTGACACCAGACACGGTGATAACCTACGACGTATCAATGACAGTTGCGGTGGTCTTGGCTTCGTTTCTCGTGAGGTTGCGCCTCGAAGTATTACAATACCGCCATTCAGATTGTATTTACCTCAAGTGTTCAGTGTAGCCATAGATGTATGCCTGAGTCTATTCGAATTAGATCGTAATCTCGATCAAAACGTAACGCAAGACTCTCAGGGTGCTAAGCCAATCAGGGGTTATAGGGATCAGGCAGTGTTACCCGGAATTCAGAGGTGATAGCGGTCGCGAACCCTTCAGTCGAAGAAGCGAACCTAGTCCATTAGCCATCATACGACACCCACTAGATATCGACGTCTCGGACAGAGGATGGGTGTGAGGGTGTGTAGAAGCCAGGTGGGTGAGCGAAAGAAAGAGGAAAATTGGTCTCGGAGCAACGTGACGGCCTTTAAAATTTGTGGCGCCACTCGAGCGCGGCGGTGGTGCCCTTCGAGTGTACTATTCGGCTCCGAGTCGGATAGGCTGACTGCCCTCGCGTCGCTTTCTTCATTCTATCTTACGGTCCTTATTGAATACCTTGATGCACTTGAGTACGAACCGGGCAATTTAACGGGGCAGGTAACGCCTCGGACGCAATCAGACACCTCATGGCCGGGATTGTCTTGCTTGGATGATACTGCCAGTGGCATCTCTGGCGTAGAAAACACGTGTCTTAAACGACTCGCCAAGCATATACATGCTTTGGTAACCATTCCTGGAGAAAGACAGCCAGCGCGATTATCACTACCTCTCTGCCAGACTGGTGCTTATTGTTCGACACCAACAAGGGAAGAAGAGTAGGAAGGAGCATTCAAGCGGAGGTACTCCCATACTTCCCCGCTACAGAGCGCCACGGCCATGAGCAGATAACTGTCTAGGAGAGGCAATATTAAAAAGATGCTGGGGATACCCTTCCCACCTGCCGAAAACCATTCCATATGGCGCCCGCATAAGGCCTATTGGTTCTTTTCCCATCATCCATTCATGGGTTGGAGGAAATCTTTTGTTTTGTTTTCATGTACGTGCGCCTGCGTACCGCACCCCTCATACCATGCAAGGAAGCTTATTCGTGGTCAGACCTCACAGGTAAACAGAACAATTGCTATTCGTGTGTTATGAGATTGGACTAGGCCTCCTCCCGATAAATATACGCATTGCTCTTTCTTCCGCGTGGTACGGATGAATCGAATCGAATGCCCGAGGTGTCCATGTTACGGTGTGCTCCATTTCCCCTCGTCATTCGCGTGGGGGCATTGCGTCCCCTCCGAACTAACGCTGACATATACGTAGATTCGTTTGTTCTCTCCTATAACTTCTTTTGCTCGGGTCGTCACAGTGACCACAGGACCGAGACATGGCATTTATAATCTGTACAGCTCGCAGACCGTGGATCAGCTACTGTATGATGCAGATGTTGCTCAAGAGCCGGAAGAATAGAGAGCACCAATCGCAAGTATCTAGATCCTCAAAGTCAACTGTCGTGTCGTGCATTTGTTAGCTGTTCTGGACTTGCAACGGGCCCCCCCCAGCACCCGTTGGGCCAAGCAGACCATGTCACAATGATTGGCGGCATAGTCCGGGAAAATAAGGAGTCAGTTCGGAACCGGGGTGTCAGTGTTTAATGTATCAGACCGCTTGCTGTCAATGTAAAGGAGGGGATTAACAATCAACTCTAACCTTCATCACTGTCTTATGAAACTGAGCACGTCGAACAATCATCGCAAGGCGGTGCTCCTTCATGACTGAGTTCACTTTTACCTCACCTGTATATTAGACACACAATCTAATCACTCACCACTGGCATGTGTCAGGCATCATTGACTTTTCTTACGTCTATCTTATCTAAGCTGTGCTGCCTCCGCTCCTTTCAGTTGAGGCGTCTTTCCAGCTTTCACTGGCGCCGACCTCCAACCATGGAAAATCTATCATCGTGCGCCATCAACTTGCGCAATATCGGAGAGTGCGGCGCCTGATTAACTTTGTAAGGCTGGAGCCAGCGTTGGGGAACCATTTGACTGTGTCGCGACGAACGATACCCCCTTTTTATGAGTCAGTCCCCGCTCAATCCTTGCTATATTTTCCAGCTCAGAACTGGACCCTCAAGCCCACGCTGCCCACCTTCTGACAGGAACTGAGGCCTTGGCTCCTGGTCCATCGAACCGCACCTTGTACGCTCGTTCTTGAACCGGTAGACCATGTCAACTTGTCCACCTTTTCCTCCAAACATTGCCGAGTTGTGAGCCATGACCGTCTTCTTGTGTCTGGCGTTGGTTCTCACATAGATGTCTATCTAACCCGTTACTTCAGCGCTGCGCCCCTTGTACGTGTTATTATTAGCTGATACCTGTCACTGTT